>JAKWBI020000622.1:0-27085 GCA_022664585.2 Zalerion maritima | reverse complement strand
AGCGATTAGCGCGAAGAAAGGGGGTCTGTTTGCTTTACCTCGCACTTGCACGCTTCATCGGGGTCGACCAGGTGAAAAGAGCACACACGCACGAGGCCGATTCCTCCTTAGTTACCGCGCCGAGCTAGTACCGTCCAACGGCGCGCGTCGCCGCTCGAGCCTCCAGGCTGCTGGAGGGGGGACGTTGGCATGCGGCTTTAAGCAACGTAGTTACAGTGCGTAGTTAGTTAGTAGGTCCACGGCCCTTGGGAGGTTAGCTACGTTTAACTGGCAGCAAACTCAAGCCCGGGCAGGTTCGGGCGGACGAGGGTTTGGAACCATGAATAATAAAACCTTGCCGGATGGCACGTCGCACCCGGGCCGCACCATGTGTGTGAAAAGCCGCCGGGCGGTATCGCCATCGTGCTCCGATGGACGTTGATGTTTTGATGTTGATTGCGGAGCCGGACAGACTTGGAAGGGTTACGATAAGGGTCCCCCCCCCCCCCCTACATGCCACCGCACAGCTTGTAACTAACAGCCGAAAATGGACTTCATCGTGAAGCAAGTCGGGCCGGTATATAACGGAGTATTTGAGTTATTCGTTTACTTTTAGTAAATATTTATAATTCTTAACCTTTTATTTTTTTAAATTACCCCTACTTTTCAAATCACGACCTTGATGAACCACCGCTCGTGGCGACGGAAAGAAGTGCCATTATAGTTCTTAAAAGTCCGACGTGTTGGACACGTCGAATTCAACGTCGAGGGCAACGATTCGTGGAGTGGCACTGCCGCGCAGCGCATTAGGCGCCAAATGCAACGACATGCGTACATACGTGTTGAAGCTGGGAATTTCTTGGCCGAGATGTTTACCACTAGTTATACCTAAGCAGAACGAAGGCACAGCGGAGGACGGGGCGAGCGTATTGGGGTGTCTCTGCAATCAATAGTCACGTACGACGCAGGGGTTCCTCGCGAATATGATATTGTCCCGATGAATGGCACGTAACAAACTAGAAAAATAAAAGTCACAGTCCGAGGCATTGCAGGCAACCTGGTCGTTACCCAGCTCCAAGTATCGACGTAGAATCTCCTGGTAGAGAACCAGTACCCCCCCCCCCCCCCCCCCCCCAATCTGGATGTTGCTGAAAGCGGGCAAAAGAACGTGACCGCAAGGACAGATGGGCATCTGGAGGAGAAGAAAGAGAGCATGTACCCTGGAATGGAAGCTTCTATCTCCACCGCCCTGTCGGCGTCGCTTTCGACTGCCTCCATTGCACCGAAGCAGCTCGACGGGAGCCGTACTAGTCGGACCCCCGGGGGGGGGGGGCGGCTTTGACCGAGTTATAGGGCTTCGGCAAGGACTAGTTACTATGTAGATTCGAGTCGTGGCTCCGAGAAGAAAAAAAAAAGAGCATTAACTACTAACTTACCAGGGGAGCTTCTGGACGAGTAGTGATGTTATAACAATAAGGATGTATAATAAGTAAAATAAAGCAGCTTCAGAGTTAAAGGAACTTTTAAAATATGATTATTTGCGGAATAATATTAATAATGTTTGCCTATTTTTAGTAGATAGCTGTTTCGTCGCACTTTTAAACCCTCCCCCGCCCAAGTTTTTTTTTTTTTTTCTTTTTTTCTCAGGTCAAGCAGCTGCGGGGGCAGGGTAAGATCTTAAACACCTCTCTCACCGAAGTCCCTAGGTGTTTTCATTTTCATACAACTTATAAACATGTACATCCATTAGCAACTCACCGTAGTATGTGGCGAGCAGTTTTGCGAGGTATCGATGGAGGACATCAAGCTGTAAGGAAACAAGCCGGGCAAACCATGGAGAAGGGAGTCGGCCCCGGGACTTCCGAGGTATCCGATAGGACGAACTGTGTCCTGTGCAAAGGTGCCGTTAGATGTTTTCACGAGTAAGCAATGCAGACTCTCCACTCTCCGTACTAAGGGCCTAGGGACTAAACGCTGCGGTAGGTACTGCGAGAGGGTAGCCTGCGTTGAGAATCCCGGACCAGATCTGGCTCGATCAATGTCCTCGTTAGGGGGACTTCGCCGCTTGTTGTTCCGAGGCTGCCGGATGGACTAAGAGTTTCTTCGCTTGTTAGAGTTGTAGAATTATGGGTAGAGCACGAAAAGGCTTACCTAATTGGGATTCAGGGCATGCAAACTCTAAAGATGTAGACGCATCTTCTTGAGTGTTGAATTCTAACTTCCAGAACAAATCGACTTTGCGAGTTCGATCTCAGTGATACCGGTACCTTTAGCGTTTAGCATCTCTGCCTCGTAGTTCTTTATGTTCATGAATGGTTCGTCTAAAGTGAGACTGTCAAGTCGGGGGAATCACTTCTACGGAAGTGGACTAGGAAAGTGATATCAGTAGATATTCAAACTATTCCATCTTCAATTGATGATACTTTCAAATGTAACAAATATTGAAAAGATGGCATTGAACATGAATCCCGTAGGACAACAGGGACAACAATATTCGTTAGAGTTGGCCGGTCCCGTCTCCTGCCATGGGAGGCATGGCCGTCGGACTCTCCTTGAAAGCCAATGTATCCAAAACAATGGGTATCTTCTTGATTTTATTTCGTGACTGTGTGCAATTCCTGCTTTATCAGGAGCAAAAACCCCAAGCACCTTTTGGCGTTCTATCCTAGCTACGAATTTAATATAGGCTGTGGGTGCAGAGCATCCATCTCATGGATACCAAGCTCTCTTTAGTGGGCAACCATGGCCTTCCCGTAGCTTCGTGTCCAAGACCTGAAATAAAATGACGTGGTATCATCCAGGCGCAAATGAACGAATGCAGCAGTGCTGAGTGACAAGGCTAGAGAAAAAAGAAGGTGCCGTCCCAAACGCCGTGGCCGCCATCCCAGTTCTATGAGCATCCCATCCCCAACTAAAAGATAAGCATGAGAACCGAGAAGGCGGGAAAAGAACGAAAAGCGCGATCAAGAACATAGGATCTTAGTTGAAGCGAAACATGATGCGCGAGAGGCTCGTGGGAGGTGGTGGGGGCTGTTGTTATACCACCATCTTGTCCAGCATCTTCTGAATGCCACCGCTCTTTCCCCTACCATCGTCAATTTCATCCACCAGCTTCCTTGCCCTTTCGATGAGAACATGGACCACGTTCTTGGTATACTCGAAGCTTCCTGTCCCTTCCATGTACGTAACAGCGTAACGCTTGACCTCCTGCTCGGTGGGCTTCTGCTTGAGAATGTTGAGGAGCTGGAAGTTCGTCGGGTCGCTCCGTATGCTGTGGATGATGGGGAAGCTAAACTTCCCTTCCGTCAAGTCCTCGCAGAGACCTTTGTTGTGGCTGTACTCGGGTGAGCTGAGGTTCATGTAGTCGTCCCTGATCTGGAAGATGAGGCCGATGATATTGACGAGGGGCACGCAGTCGATTAAAGACCGCGACTCGGCCTGCATTAGCTTGATTCCCAACCGGAACAGCCCACCAGTCTTGTTGCCCACCATCTCGAGGTAGTCGTCTTCGGTGGGGCATGTGAGGGTATCCCTCCAGAAGAGGTCCATGCCTTGCCCACGGTGGAGATGCACGAGCTCCTCGGCGAAGATGGAGATGGCCTTTGGGTTCTTGAGGCGTTGCAGCTCCTGAAGAGCAACAAAGTATACATAGTTTGCGCTATTGATTGTCTGAGCGGTGCCGAATATCGAGTGGGCAACTGGCAAACTGCGGCGCAGGAGAGAGCTGTCCTCCACATCGTCAATCAGGAGGGATGCCGTATGGAGCATACCAACCGCCTTAGTGATGACCTCGAGACTGTCCTCGGGCACATCGAGCCAGGCGTTGAAGGCATTGATAACCTGCGCGCGGAAGTCCTTGCCCGGGTGTGCGAACAGGTAGTCAAAGGGTCCCGTCAAGATGCGCTCCTTGTCCTCGTTCCACGTCTTACCACCCCAGGGGAGCTCGTCGGTCCCGAAGCGGGAGGGGTCGGGAGGCACGGGTGGCGCGGTTGGCATTTGCGCCATGAATGATGTGTGGTTCAGGTTGGATATGATGGAGGCCTTTCGCGAGCGGGACCTGGTGTGGGAGTGCGAGCGAGAATGGGCGTGTTGGTGGGAGGACGATGCTCCTACTACGGGATTCGAGCTTAGAGGCTGTGGGAGGGCTGACGTATGTGCTCCCGCGGTGCATGATATTCCAGCTGCGACGACGGTGTCAGGGGAACGAGGGCCTGGAGGAGGGGAAACAGTGCCGCTGCCCCCTGGAACGTTGGCAGGAGTCATCGTAGAGTCGGTCGAAGAAGAGCCAGCAGCAAGCCACGAAGCTTCGGGGACGGGACGTAGGACAGACTTGGGAGGGGGGCTCTGGCTGGCGTTGAGACTGTTGTCCCTGTGGTGGCCGATGGAGGAGCTTCGCGAGGGAATAACATTAGGACTCTGGAACGTGGTGCTGCTGCTGCTTCCACCGCCTGCAGAGAGATTGAGGCTCGGAAAAGGGTTTGAAGTCGACATTTTGCGTCTTGTTCTTGTCGTCAGTGGCTCCTTCTCGGAGCGTCGTGATCGTTGGAACATGTGAGAGAGGAAGGTGGAGGAGCGCCAGTGGGCAGCTCCTGCACTTTTGAATTACGTCGCTGCGGCAAACGGCGGGTCTGCAGGTGCAGGCTGCTGTTTTGGGCAGCCGCTGTGGCCTATTGGGGGGCTGATAGGGTCGCGGGGTGGTACTTGGGTCCGGAAGCTGTGGGAAGTCTGTTGGCGCCCCTTCAAGTTGAGCGGGGCTGTCACATGAAAATAGGCTGATAGCAGCTGTGAAAACGAGTCCTGCGCCTCGCTGGAAATTGAATGTCGTCCTACCCTAACAGCCGTCATGCCACAGGTAGATACGATGAAGCTCCTGCGGTAGTTTCGAATTGGTCCTATAGAAACACAAACGTCAAAGCTGAAGGGTCAGTCCCAGGTTCCCGAATAGCGGACTTTGGCATCCATGGATAGATAAGGTCCTGGCTAGCGCCCGTAGGATTCCAAACTCCACGCACACAATAAGGTCAGACAGTCAAGACCACATGGCCCCGTATTGCCCGGATGTGTTTGGCATGGTTAGGGAGGGTTGAAAGCAAGGGGCCTAGGGGCCAACTTACCTAGTTGAGAGGTGATAAAGTAACGGTAGGAAACGAAGTATCTCGAGCGCCGAGTTTTAAGAAAAGTTCTGCTCGGGGGAAAAGACAGCTCTTATATATCTGCACAATGCTCATCAAGGCATTGACACACTATAGCTGGTGGGTGTGAGAATACCCTTACCCACCCACGTACAGTAAATGAGTAATAAGATCTTTGGGCGTCACAAGATTTCAGGGGGAGAAACAATGACGGTGGAAGTGAATTCCACGTGGCCGTAGGAATATGTAAATCGCTTGTCGGTGAAGTGTTAGGAACCTTAATATTAACTTGGTTCTTGCTCGGGAGCCGGCGGGAAGTGGAAATGAGGAACCAAAGCAAAAAGAACGAAGCAGAACAAAGCACAGACAGATTTTGCAATAGAAGAAGAAAGATTTAATGGAAAGATTTGTGTTTACTGTTGTCGGGTCGTCACTGGGCTCTTGTATCCTGCTGGCCGGGGCAGAGGTTCTGGCTGCAAGACCTCGGGAGGGGCGTTGTTTTGAACGCAGCAGTACATACGGTAGTAGAAGTACTCCTATAACGTAAATATCCTCCGCAAAAGCTTTCTCATCACCTTGCTTGTGCATCGCATGAAGTGTCAAAAAGGAGTAGTAGATGGAAAGCAACTATGGTACACCAATTCTCGCGGTGCAACTACATGCCCCTTCCATCGCCTCTCCTTCGTTCTCACATCCATCCTCCACATAATGATTAGTCGCTCTCCATTAATACTCTTGTTTGCGCTGCTGCTGCTGCTGCTGCTGCTGCTGGGGTGTGGAGTTTTTGTTCGTTCGCTCGCCGTTTCAACTGATTCAAGGTCTGTGGGCTTCCGTGCGGTTGCATGACACCCACCTCCGGGATGTATGTACCACCCCCTCTTCTTCCCCTAGCTTTTGGGCGAGTGATGGATGGATGGATGGTATCGATAGATGGTAGATGGTCAAGATGGTGGTGACAAGCATGTGCAATTGGAAGAGGGGCTTGCAGAATCTAAAACTTCTGGAAGGCCTAGTGCCTTGGTGGAGCAATGGAGAATGCAACCCTGGTTAAGGCGAAAAGGTTAGCCCGGCATATTGGGCTGTTTGGGGATGTATGTATGTACAGTATGTTACATTCTTTTTGGGCAGCAAAGACAAGCAAGCTAAGCACTACAACTGTCTGGAGATCATTGGGAGCGGTGTAGCTTCCACGGCAGCAGCTACATACATAATGCATGTCTCTTTAAGTGGAGCCATATGTAAGGGGCAACCGATCTGTGTATATATGTATCTGTTCAATATCATTCCCCTTTTAAGTACACATACACTAGTATTCGGTCTCATGCGAAGAGCCTTTCAAAGGGTGCTTTTGCGACGAGAGGGTAGTTAGCGTTTGATGGTTGGTAGAGTGCATATTCCAGAAGCTGTGTGCTATCGCAAACCCCGCAATATTTGCGATAAGCTTTGCCCAATATGGGGACCCACATCATCGAGCTGGATCGACGGTAAGGCGGGAGTGGCCCGTGCCAAGACATTTCACGACCGCTGGTTGCTGGGGAACCGCGGTAAGGCAAGAGCTCCACCACACAAACCAACTGTCGATTTCATGTTTATGAATCTGATCTGTGAGAGCGCTTGCAGCAGCCACTTCTGTCCAAACACAGCAGTTTTTTTGAGACATTTAATCATCGTCTTTCAAATAAGACGTTGCTCTTCAATTCTTTCGTACATATTATCAATATCGGCAACATCACTGGTGCCAAAAAGAAGTTCGCTATCCCAAATAATCTTCCTCAGTCTTTTTTTTTGTATCCTAGCCAGAAATCCAGCCTCCAAATGAGGGTCCCCAATTAACCACCAATTCCCTACTTCAGACATCCAGACCGAGCAAAGCGCTCGCGAGCATCCATCCGCAATGGAATCCCTCCTCGCCCTCGCCTTCGACAATCTCTCGTCCTACGACGGCGGCAAAATAAAAAAGGGCGTCAAGCAAGTCGAAGGCGTTCTCGCCTCGATGTGTCTTGCGCCTTCCACCTCCTCCAGCAAACCCAACCCCAACCGAAGCCCTCGGAAGCACAAAAGGAATGTCTCATCCCTAGCCAACTCAAGCGATCTCGACGGCGCATCCTCCTCCTCTACCACCGATCAACAACAGGGCTCGCAAAATAAGAGCTTGAACCAGTTGGCAGACGACCCAGCGTTCCGCGAGTTCTTCAAGACGCAGGAAGGATTTCAGTACAACATCGCGACGCATTTATTAGACACGCTCGAGAGACTGGTTGCGAGGGGCCAGGATGGACAGTACGACTTGCTTATTGTGAGCGTGATGGACATTCTTCAGGGGGTGTTATTGTTGCATCCGCCCAGTAAGAAGTTGTTTGCCAGGGAGCAGACCATGAACGTAGGTCACTCACGTCGAACGAAGACTGTCCCTCCCAAGGAAAGACAGTGGGCTAATATATTAATAACAACGGGGGGAAAACACAGTTGGTTCTCGACCTAATCGAACCAGTAAACTGTCCCGCAATACAATCCTCTTCCCTCTCCGTCCTAATCATCTCGCTCATCGACGTCCCCGAGAACAATCGATGCTTCGAGGCCCTAGACGGCCTCCTTGCCGTATCCTCTCTCCTGGACACCTTACCCAGCCGGTCCGTCGGACAGAAACTCATCGAGGTTATCTACGTATGGCTCATGCCCGAGACACCCTCCATACCGAGGGCGGGGGGCAGGGACTCGGTTCCGGGGCTTCTCCAGAGGAGTCCTAGCAAACTACCTGGTGTTTTTGCCCGGAATAATGGGGACAAGAAGAGGGAGAATGCGGGCGCAGAAGGCGATTCGACGCTCAGTGTCGAGGAGAAGGCCGAAATGCTCAAGGGGTACATGGAGGATGTGGATGAGTTTGTGGTGGATTTGAAGAGGAATCCCCCTTTTGAGGGGGTGGTGGTTTAGGAACAGGGAGAAAGAGAAAGAGAGATGGGACAGGGCATGGGGATCGGTGTTGTACGATTTGGAGTTCGGTCTGAGTCGTCATTTCGGGTACACACATTCATACGCATCACAGACGGATATCGAGAGGGAGTTTGTACATGCGAATGTAATTAGGAGGTGTTGGAGATTTTTTTTCTTCCTTGTCATTTTACAGCGTTCTATTGGGGTCATGTTTTCTTGGATTTTGAAAAAGTCGGTTCATTTTTCCTTCCTGGTTTATTATAGACGTTATTTTCACTTACTGTTTAGTCCATTGTGTAATATCCAGCGGGGAGTTTGGGTTTCAGATTTGCGCCCACATGATCTTGAGGACGTTGCATCTCTGGAATTCGTGAATAGAAGCGTTTCTTACGGAGACTGCATTTTTTAGGACCGGTATTTGTTGTTTCTTCAAGCTAACCTGTACAGATCCGTACCCTCGGTATAAGAGTCGAGGTGGGCTTGAGGATGAGGAATCTGTGCTGGTGACGAAATTGGCCGTTTAATTGAGTAACCCAAGCCCGTCACGTGCCAACGCGTTATACCCAGCGCGTCCACAGCGCGACAAACCAAGACAACCGCGACTCAAGCTGATGCTCCACAGCAAAGCTAATCCACAAGAGCAAGCAACATCTTTGAGATTCCCTTGATCCTCTACTTACAAACTGTACTACAATGTGATTCAACACCTTTTCTTTTTTCATCCTCTGATGCCGGGCTAACCCCTCCTCACAAACGCTCACCACACCACAGGCTCTCCTCAAGTCCAACCATTAACTGACCACCCACTCACCTACTCTCTATTCACCATGATGTCCACCTCCTTTGCCCCTCCCACAACGCCCCTGGAGAAGGTCCTCGCCAAAGCCGTCGCGTACGAAAAAGAGCAGAAATACGCCGAAGCCGCAAGAATCATTTCCAAGGGGGCGGAATTATGCCCCTGCCAGTTCATCACCACGCCTCCTTCCATTCCGCCTACTTCCCGCTCGAGGAGCCCCAGGGTGTGGTGTTCCTGTCGCGATCTTGTCGGCGCCGTGGTTTCCGCTCCCGCGCCTACCGGATCTTCTGTCCCCCCCACCACCACCGCAAGCACATTCTTGACAGACCTGTTCAAGCAACCCTGCAAATGTCCCGCCCGGAAATGGACACGGTCCTGCGCCACCAGCAGTACCAGTACTAGTAGCAGCAGCAGCAGCCGCAGCAGCAGCAGCATTAGTAGTAGTAGCGGTAACACCAATGCCAACGCCCACGAAGAACTCCTCGCCAAATTAACGGGTTTGCTGATAAGAACGAAGGACCTGGGCGGGGCCAAGGAGGCTGTCGGCTGGCTCCTGGAGCTCAGCAGAGGGGTAAATCCCGACGCTTATCTAAGGCTGGGACAGATTCTAAGACTGGAGAACCCCGGCAACGAAGCGGCGGCGGGAAATGCGCTACGAGTTTACTCTGCGGGCGTTGAGGTTGTCGGGGGGGATAAAAAGGCTAGGAAGGAGAAGAGGGAACAGTTTGAGGTACGTCTGTGTGTTTGCGTGATGTGCCTCGAGTTTCCCAATTGAAGAAGGAGAGAAGGGGAGGGAAGAGAGTCATGGTGTAGGATGGGCTGGAGGGGAAAGTGACGAATGGGTGGAGTGAGCTGTGCGAGTCGGGCATAATATGGCATGAATGTTGACGATGGTGAAACCACAGGCACTCAAAAAGATGAGAGACAAACTCTCGGTCATCTGCCGGCACCAACGGAGGAACGACCCCGTGGCAAAGTTCCCGCCCGAGATCTTGGAGATGATATTCCGGCATTTCGATATAGCTGAGATGAGGTAAGTATATACACATGCCCACCAGTCTCTTACGCTCCTCATGGCGTCACAAACCATGACCATATCCTCTCATCTTCTAACACGATCCCCCCAGCCAATTCCTGCGCGTATCAAGAATATGGTCCAGGCGCTTAAACAACGAACCCCGACTCTGGCGGCACCTCCGCTTCATCAACCCGGGTTCCGGTAGTAGCGGCGGCCGTAAGGGGAAGATGAGAAAAGACCCAGGAATCACCGTCATAAAAGAAATATGCCGGCGCTCACAGTACACGGCAAAATCCCTCGTCCTAGAAAATACCCGCTGGACCGCCAGCGGCAACCTTGGCGGCCATGACGACCTCACCGCAGCGGCCCCAGGAATCAAGAAGTTCCGCGAGGTAATCCGCCTCAGCCCCAGACTCGAGGTCCTACGCATCTGCGAGCCGCGGCAACGGGCCTGCGGCGCGAGTACCAAGGCCGTGATAGCAGGATGGAACGCCCTCTTCAAGGATCCCGTCTCTCTCAAGGCCCTCAGGCACGTCTACTTCGGCCTGCACACCCCCGTGCAGCGCTGGATCATGCTGCGGCTGGCGACGCTCGCGGGCAAGACCGTGGAGAGCCTGACCATGTTGCACGCTGAGGCGTCGCTGACAATGGTTATCCACGAGAGCCCCGACGTGTCACCCTCGTCGAACCCGCTTGAATGGACGAGTAGATTCGAGAATTTAAGGTCCCTGAGGTTGGGACAGCCTGCTGATTTTAAGCGTCCGATGGTTGCGGTAAGAGCATTCAGATAACATAGATGGGGCTGAATTTCTAGGTGCCCGTCCCAGGTTCACTAACATCTCGGGCTGACAGCGACAACTCGCACACTCCACTCCTCAACTCCGGCAATTCGTGAGCGACTGCCCCTTCTACGTTTTCAAGGCCGACCGGGAATTCGTCCCCGGCTCCGATCCCGAAGAGCCGCCCATCTGGCAGCACCTAGAAGTCTTCAGAGCCTTTGGCGACCAGCCCTCCCCAGACTTCCTCGTCAAACAGAACCTGCTGGATCCGAAAAACCTGGTCGTCTTCGACTCCAACTACCACCTGCCCATCTCCCTGGCACCAGAGCCACGAACGCTGGACAAGCTCAAGCACTACCACGTCAACGAAAACCTCTGCCTAGAATCCGTCGAGACCGCGTTGCGGTCTAAAAGCTTCGAGTTCTTCGGCCTTGACTGCCGCGTGCTGCACGACAGCGAGTGGACGGCGCTCGAAAACAGCTACAGCTTCGAGTCGGACCTCCTGCCGCTATTCTCGGACCCCCAACACCGTCCCGGCATCAGGGGGCTGGAGGTAAGAATACAATACTGGCTCGATTTCCACGAAGTGGCCATCCAAAATATCCTCAAACTTGTCGGCCAGTGTCCGGAAGTAGAAAGCGTAAGCATCAACACAGTAGAGGAGGATATCCAGCCGAGCAAGCTTTTCGCCGTGCTGGGATGTTTCAAGGACATAGTCGCCACGGGAAGAGTAAAGGTGTTGCATGAGAACTGTCTAAAGGGGCAGGTGAGGGATGAGTTTGTCGATTTTGCGAGGGAACGGGGGGTTGAGGTCAAGAGGATGTCGCCCCTCGAAGGGGGAGGAAACACGATGGAGGTGCCGATGGAGTTTGGGGGGAGAGACTGGACAAAGCCATTTGCCAAGCCGAAGGCATATACTTGGGGACCCCTAGGAGATTGAACGTGGTTGGACCAAGCAAACGAAAGGGAAAAAGTTATAGATGAAGTATCGATAGGTGTGGTGCACTACACCGAGCTAGCGCAAGCTCGGGAACAGCGATATATGCCGTGCACCACACCGGGGCTCTCATCGCGTGTTTTGCCAGGCCCAGGAACGAGAAAGGTATGAAATCGTTAGTGCATCATTGGATTCCAAATCTTCACACATGATAGTTAGTGTTCCCGCCGGCGTGTCTGGTGAAAAGGATGTTTAACGGCCTGCTGGGTATGAGCACTATAGTATCAAAAGCGGGGTCTCCCAGCGAGAGGCGTAGCGCCACAGGGCGAACTTCTTGGCTGCGCCTTGCGTCACCCTTGCCGGCGAAACAAGCCCATGTTGGTGTGGTAGGTAGATATCAGGCCAGGTCCGGTCCGGTCCGGAGTGCCCTACAGTTTCTGGACTTGAGCGGCCAGTCGGTACGTCAACTGGCGACGGCATGGGCAGGAGGGGGAAAGATGCCAGAACTTATAAAAAAAACCTCGATTTTCCGAAATTCCACCGCGATTTCGTCGAGTGTCTCTTGTTTTCCCCGACTAGTTGTAGACTGGTGGGTGGTCAGGCCCGGGATACATGCAGTCTAGAGGCGAGGTACTGCAGATTCTATCCCACAACATCGTGGAGGGGCGTCGCTGTGAGATGTGGTGTTCCGGCCCGATCGATCTACTGGGCAGCCGTCGCCACCAGTTAGACAACGGCGAGTGTGGATCGTGTTTATTATTTATGGGTATTCGTGTATGCACTGAAAACGGCCTTGGGGCACGGTGGTAGTGTTTGAGTATGGGTGGTGTACACCATGCAGGTCTAGGATGATTTTCTGCTCGTCAGGAGAAACTCGATCTGAAGACCCCGGATGTGCCCTACGGCACGACGGTTAGCAACCAAGGGTGGGGTGGAGACCGGCCGAAGGACCTCCTTGGTGCAGCTGTATGCACTAGTCTGCTGCCAGCAATATATGTATGGACAGACGGGATGCAATGGATGCCCTCCATTGGCAGGTCCGGAGCCTTGCTTACTTCGGGGCTGAATTTCAATCCTTCTTTCGCATTTGTTCTCTCTCTTCTTCTTTCTTTTTCATTTATTATATGCGTTGTTTCTCGGAATCGCTTCATTTCAATTTTGGAAATCTTACAACTAGCGATCTTAAATCTTACCTTCTTACGATGGAACGACAGGCAACCAGCGTATACAGATCTCCCTGCTGCTTGTGATCTATCAACTGCCGCAGCTAGAGCGCCCAAAACAGCAGCGCAAACATTCAGCCAACGCCCAGGAACTGCCGCAAAACCCACACCACGTTCTCAATTGCGTCCTCTTTACGAAAAACGCCCGCAATCCTCACCACCACAATACAGACAGCATCGGAACATAGTGGTATCGTATCGCAGCGCCGCTCTTGTATCATGGTGGGCCCAGGGGGGGCAGGAGCTGCTGGTGCAGCCGCAAAGCCCGGACTCACAAGTTTAATAGCTTTGGCGGCACTTTTTGCCCCATATTACCCTGGGGCGGGCCGATGGGGAGCTGCCGCTGCCGCACATCGTGCTCCGCAGCTAGATCCGGACCAGCTCGACCTCGGAGGAGGTCGGTTTGCCGCCATGCTGGCAACCCCGACGCCAATGCCAATAGACGCGGACGGCCCAATCAGCCCTCGTCGTCTGTACCCCCAACTTGAACGTCGGGATCACTTTCCGGTTCAAGCCTTGGTTAAAAGGGACGATGAGTGTAGACAAGATTATCATCCTTGTAAGTATTACTTCTTACTTCCTAAAGCTCGACGCGGTTGCTGCTTCGTTGGACGACTATAGGCCTGTTTGACATGGGGCGAGATACCGATGAGACCATTTTGGGCTGTGGGGTGGGGATGGAGGCTAAAAAGGTTAAAGCTCATATGAGAGTGTTTCTAGAATGGGATGGTGATAGGACAGGAGGCTGACCTTGGTTCGCAATCGCTAACATTCCCTCCCGAAGGCAATGATCTCGGCACCATAGGATCTGGTTTTTGTTGCGAAAACACTCAGTATTGTGTTCTCGACTCTGACTGGAATGCGAACTGCTGCACATTGGGTGCCCACTGCATCCAGGACTGTGAGATCGACCAGGTCTTCTGCAACACCACAGTCACCACCACTATATCCTCCACGTCTACGACTTTCACGTCCGGTTCCGCCTCTGGAGATGCAACTCTCGCCTCTCTCTCAGTTCTAATCACGACCACCTCTGTATTACAAACGTGCTGTGACAAACTCTGCCCAACGAGTACGGCTTTTCTCTGCGCCAATAGCATCGGGTGCTGTTCGTACGGGTCGACGTGTGGGGGTGAAGAGGACTGTCAAGGAACTCCAACGTCAGTAGCGACCACCGCGCCAACAGCAAGTCCGACAGGAGGGTATGATATTATTCCCGAAGGCTGCTCCAAGACGGGCGAGTTTTCTTGTGACCCGGAATTTGGGACCGGGTGCTGTGTCACGGGACAAGTTTGCACAACGATGGACGACAAGCCGGTATGCTCGGAAGAACCCTCGGGTGGACTGTCGGTGAAAGCGAAGGCGGGCATAGGTGCCGGGGCGGCGGTTGCTGGAGGAGTGATTGTTGCCGGTGTTACATGGTGGGTGCTCGGCGTCAGGCAGAAAAGGAGAGATGAAATGGACGGACAAGGAGGTCAGGCTGGAGGTCTGGAAGGGAGAATGGTTGGGAGTGGAATTGACTCGGATGAATATGATGAAGACGGGGATGAAACGGTCGGAGGTGGAGGAAGTACTGAAAGAAGGTCGGGGCGAGGATCTGGTGGACGACTTGGGCTGGGGCTAGGCATGGCGATTGGGAGGAGAGCGAGGAGACGATCCAGGCCAGCCATGAGCGAGCGCAGCAGGACCACCACGACGAACCAGTACTCGGGAACTGGGAACATATATAGTGGGCCGGACGCTGTAACCGGTCCTTACACGCAGACGGGCGATCCGAACTCGCCTACCGCAGCTGGGCACGTACACAGGCAGCATGGAAGCACTGGGCTCGGCGCAGAAGCAGCAGTCAGGGTGGGTGTGCCACATGGCCCGGATGATGTCGTGGCACCGGTCGAGATTGATGGCCGCGTGAAGGAGGACGAGACTGAGAGACACCCAATTACCCAAGTCAGGGTATTGAATGCCCAGCCAGGAACCACGTTCGAGTTGCCAGATGTAAGACAGGAGGGAGGAGAACCGGATGGCAATGCTGCAACGGGCAATCCTTCAGCAGAGGGGAGAGTCAAGAGGAAGCCCGTGAGGGATGGCGGTGGTGGTAGTGGCTCCGGGGCCATGGGAGAAGATATGGAGAGTCCTGTTGTGGGACATCTTGCTGCTGGAGAGTCTCGATCTATGGGTCAACCTGGTGGATTTGTTCCTTTTTCAAGCAGCCGTTCGGTAGAAGAAGGTGCCCCCGTTGCAAGCTTTGACAATGGCGGCAGGCGCGGGATCACCAGAAGCGACACAATTGCGGCCGCTAGTCCCGGAGAGGAAATACCGACTCCGAGCCCCTTCCTCAGTCCCGACGCCGAAAACAGGGATCCCCTCGGTTCTCCCAGCCCGAATACAATGGGTCAGCCAAGTCCTATGTCGGGCGAGGGTGATGAGGGCAATAACGCACCTCGGGATACGCCGAAGCCAGCTCCGCCGTAGTGATCTATGTCGAAGGATGGAGGTTGGAAACGTGCCCCAGGGTATACGCGGAAAGGGAAATTTGTGATGACGGAATGAGAAAGAGTGACACTGGCACGATTACCACGACGACGGAGGTTTGAGGATTTAGACACACAGATTTGAATACCTATTTCTCTGCGGTGCATTTTTAATGGCGTTTTTAGTTGGGAGGCTATACTATCATACTTGGTTCAAGTTGTCCATGTATCTGCGTACGTTGTGTCGCAGGTAGTTTCTTACTTGTAATTAAATCACAATTCAGACAGTGCTCTCCCTTAGTATAATTAGAATTATTCCGACTTGTAATCAGAAAGTATTGGAGATGTGACATGTTTTATCGGAATCGACAAACGGTAAATATGATGATGACCCAATGTTTTTCTCTAGATCTCGAAGAGTGAATCTCGATAGGCGTGTGGAGGTAACCAATGTTATGTCAGAAACCATGTTTATTCCTCCTTTAAATGTGAGCAACCTTTCTGAAATACAGTATTAGTTAAAGGTCAAATTAGCACCAGATTTAAAAGCTAGGGTAGCCCGGTGTTCAAACCCTTTCTATACTCGAGACTAACCAGGACATAAGTAGCCTATGAAGACTGGTTAACTTTTTCATTTGTTCAAGCAGCTGAATATGTTTCGTTTGGGACGTAGAAAGTGCCTAAGATTGAGGTTAGTGTGAAGGGCGCCTTGTGTCCGGGTCAGGCATTGGAGTAAAGAGCTGTGATCAGCATGTTTGACCGCCCGAGACAGCCAATACTTAGGCTTTGTAGGATTTCCGACATCTTGAGGCTGGTGAAATGGGCCTTAATTCATCGGTAACTGGTTCACAAAGGTTATAGGTGGAATATATGTGGGTAGCTCGGGGAAATGTGTTGGCTCTTTTGGCCACAAATGTTTAGAGGGGATAGATGACTAGTTGCCCACTAGCCCCGATGCGCAAATATCTTAATCGGCCCGTGGCAAGAAAGATTTGGCCCTTCAATATGTGCACCTCTTGAAGCGGAGTGGAGGTAGGAGCTTCGGAATACGTCATGACGGAGTGCCGGCGTAGAACAAATCGTGCCAGCCGTGGCTCTTGAGCAAGTGCAAGAAGGGCAGGGAATTAGAGCTGGCCGGGAGTACTATTTGTTAATTGGACTACCCATCCAACCCAAGAATGTGGCAGAGCTATCTTTTAGGAATCCTTTTGGGTCCGTTGAGTTGCGTTATGCCCTCCCGAGTTTCTATTGATGGACACAGCTCCCGAGATTTCGCCTCTTCCAAACGTCATTCACCGGCGCGGAGCGTATCCCGGATACCAAAGAAAGCTGGAATTAATAACGAACCACAACGGTCAGGCACACTTGGACACCCCATCCCGAGAAGAAGGGACGCTAGTGGGGAGGCAAGACGAAGGGATGGTCCGCAACGGGGAGGACAGTCATGTAATTTGATGAATGGTGGTCTTGGCCCTGGTACACATCGCCATTGGTCCAGATATGAACACACGCCATGGAAGGTGTGGCTCCCTGATTAGAATCCATAGCCCGCAGCAGCATGTCCAGCCGTTGGGGATGTTTGTATACGGGATTTCATTGGCTGATGTGTCGCCGAGGCTGGCGTTGTGGGCGGAGATAGCCAATATTAGCAGCTTTTCCTAAAGGGTGTTCACCCCTGTCTAGCTGAGTGGAAGTAGTATGTATCATGGGGCACTAGTTGAAAAGAGACGATGATGCGGGGCGAAGGGGATACCACTAGATTATTATTTCTCTCTTGGGGCTAGACAGAATAGACAGCAACGTCGCCCAAGAAGGGTTGAAGATGATTCTTGAGCCATCTACGTTGAAGGACGGAAGTCAACGTATGTGGCGTAGGTATGGATCAAATGAGGTTGCACAATGCTCGGTCAGTTGACTTGGAGCTAGGCAGACTTTCCTGGAACAGGCAGTGACGGCTGTGTCCAGCACAACAAGAAGTATTGAGCATTCATGCTGCGAGAAACGTATTTTGTCTAGTGAAGGATTGTGTCTTGAGCAGGGTTTCATGTCCTCGGCCTGATGCATGCCCCCTTGATCGAAGTATCAGGGGCCATGGCAGCAGTTGAGCCTTGCTCAGTGTTACCCGGGACCTGACAGGACAATGCGTCTCTGTTGTGTACCCATAGATCACCATCACACCCCTCCAAGTATCAGGTCTCAGTGTTACAACCTTCTGTGAAAACCCGACCAGGCTTTGTTTGCCACAGTATTGTTTCAAGGCGCAATAGCCTCTATCCATCGTCAGCCTTTGAATATTTCGAGGGGCAGGATTCCTGATGTATCTACATCCTCGGGGTATGGGCGTCTTCAAGGCGGTTGGAGATACCAATGGCGGGCGAAATCGTCCAACTCGGGTGGCTGTGAAAGATAAAAGTAGATGATATTGATAGACATCTGATGATTCCGTACTGGGTAACATTCTTCTTGAGTACTTTTATGTTCTTCAAATGAATATTGGGGAGACAAGTATCAATCTAAGAAGTCTTAAAGCTAAAGGTGCTTGAAGGACGGCCTCCGGTACATGAGGCAGGAGAAGGACGACGAGTGCGAAGTGAGTTTTGACGGGGGAAGTTCCATTCGACTCGAGTTACTCCACAACCACCCGCGTCATGGAGAATCATGTGGTTAGCTTGTGCCATGCACTCTACAAGAGTCAGTGGCAATATCCATATGGAGCCACAGTGCGGCATAAGGCTGCAGGGATGAGTGAGAAAATGATGCCATTCCATCCCAGTAAATGGCAGGTTGATGGCCCGTGTAGTCGTAGCTAGGGCTGAAGAGATGAATCACAATATGTTGCTAGCCTGAGGCCTCGTAATCCGGGCTACTGCAGTCACTGTCACTGTCACAGACCTAGGTATGAATTGGACCCATTCCGTCTGTATCTAGCATCTTGAGTCTTGAGAGGGGAAGAAGCAGGTTTTGGAGTATTGATTGAGGATGATAGACTTTATCCAGATCTTGAAATACTGGGTCCCTTCTCTGCCGGCGAGTCCGTCGTGATGAGATCTTGGGGAAACTCGGGGGACAAGGGAACCGGACAGTCAGCAGCATCTCGCCTCAGCAAGCCACATAGGGAGGCGCAGTCGCACTAGGCGAGGCATAAGGCGTCCATGATTGGCTTCCTGCGTCATTGTGGGCATCTGCAGGGGTAGGGATCACGGCGGGCGTGGGGTTAGTTGCCAACGGCTGCAGAGTATTGGATGTCATCTGATTGGCCACGTTCCGACTTCTTTTCGCGGCGGCTTGCAACTCCTGGTGGTATATGCACTACGTTTCCATATCGAAAGCTTTTTGGCCGTTCTGGCCTTAACATGTAAGTCGGTATGCCGGATGAGGCTGACAGAGCCATGACGCTGTGCTGCGCAGCGTACGAAGCCCTGAGGGGCTCCCGATCCGGTCTGCTCCTGATCGGGTATAACGGCTGACCTCGACAAAGCTGGCGACCGAAATTAAGCTACTTCTGAGGCCGAACGGAAACATATGGTCGCTGAGAAAAACCCCAAGTGTCATATCCGAACTGCAACGATTATCCATGCATGCATCTGTGGATGCTATGGGGGTCAAATAAGTCATGCCATGATACCAGTAGCAAAAGGTGTCCGAATAGTTTCGAGGCAGCACTCCGACAAAATGCATCTAGGCAGCTCGAGAAATGGACTATTGATAGTCACCTGCCAGGGAACAATCCCATACGAACCATTTTTGTATCAAGTCCATGACAGCTACTCGCTCAACAACCAGTCATACAAACCCTGGTCGAAAATCTAAAAGATGTTTCCGATTTAAATGGTGCATGGATACAGAGATGGTGAGCCATCACACACCTCTTTAGGAACACCCCGGTGTGTGTGTAAGCACAGAATTCGTGCGTTCCGAACGGCGCCATGAGATTTATTTCCAATAGAGAGAACCTAACAAAAATGGATTCAAATCGTCATATCTCACTTGTATGCTCTTATCAAGTATATTTCATGCCAGATCCTTTTGTCCTAGGGTGATTCACGGCAGTAGGTCATGGTGTATAACTCGCATTCAAGCCACCGCATTATTTAGGCAGCCAAGCACACACGCTAATAGATGACGATTTCTCGGACCTTGACCGAGATGAGTTGACGCAGGATGTGCGAAGCATGACCTTCATGCAAATTGTCTGCCGGGCGAGCACCCTTGCGGTCACCGCCTTGTGCCCGGAGGCACCGGATTCCTTCCACGCGAACTGCATACTTGAAGGGTTGCGACAATTCTTGAAGTCGCGATCTATCCAATGCGCCAAGATGTATTTCGAGGTTTACATAATGTACTTGCTGTAAATGATAGCTCTAACCCCAGGTTACAACACAGAACATAGGATATGGCTAGGTGGGAGGTCTTCGAGAAAAATTCGGTTCCCGCTTGCGTAAAGATTATCGTCCGAAGGTCCAAACCCAGGAGCCCGGGAGAGCATGACAGCAGCGTCGATCATGTTGATAATTTTCGGAGGTGAACATTGGATGGTTCGTGCCGGGGTATGATGAGTGGTCAGTGAACGCCCAAGATGTCATTAAGCAGCGAGACATGCATGGGCTTACCGCACGGCATAAATTGGATGGTTGGTATCATGACGGATAGTGTGGGGCTACATACGCCCAGGGGGCCCAAGCTGGTCATAGCGCGGCCGCATGTGGCAGCTGCTCTCGGACAAATATTTATTCCGCAACAGCCTGGATGGCAATGCACGTGATGGATGACATGAGCCCCATCCTTTCCGAAGCCATCTGATGGCCTGTGCACTGGTGGCAAGCGGTGAGGCGGGTGTGAGCGATGGTTTCATGGGATATGACTTTTTCCATTCTGCAGTGTCATCAGCCTTGCATTAGCTGTCTGCAGCCTTCGTATGAAACTATCGTCGATTATCGCCGGATTGTTGCCCTAATGATCTGAAATGTGGAACATATCAAGAAGGCCGATGCCTCGGAATTCTGAAATAGTACTTCATTTGCTTTTCGCGATAACGCTCCCCTCCACATGCCTTAGCCAGCAAAAGAGGACGGCCTCCCGATACCAAAGTTACGTGGGGGCCAAAAGCCCAGCCTACGTGGGGCGCGGAGACCAATCCTGCCGACTGTTTGATGGCAAACTCGTCCCTCAGTTTGCTGCTTTTTGCAGATGGTGGTGTTATGAACGATAACAACCTTATCTGGACACACGCACTTTGGCACTGTATCAAATGGTCTTCTCTCCCAGCCTCCTCACCCACATGGCTGTTGCGTGCTTCCCGCCTCCCAGGAATGAATCCCCTGACGGACGTCCTTGTAATTATTATGGAACTAGTGGTCTTTTAGAGGGTTCGCTCCGACCGTGCGGCCAACGTACGGCGGCCAATGAGCTGGAGCCTTGTCCTGCTAAACCAAATTTATCCCGTCGGTTCACACAGCCCGTACGGGAACCCGTCAGCACCATTATTTTTCCCGCTCTCATTCCGGAGGGACTTTGGTCACACCTGCATCTAATTCTGGATCTTGATCGCCCCATAACCGTTTCCAGGAAACACCCTCTCGTCGAACCCTAGTTTACATGGATTGATAGGAAGAAGACAGCACAATATCCATGTAACACCCGAGCTCCACATCGATCTTCCCTAGCATCGCAGACTGCAGTAACATCTTGGTGTAGCACGTCCCTCGCCGACCGATCCGAGGCTCGAGCCATCCCTACATCAAGATGTCGCGATTCGGTTGAGGCAGCTTGAGAGTATTGACAGCGTTCACAGCTACCTGCCGGGCACACAGTCCCTTGCCCACGAGACCTCCAGACTCTAGAGCCTAGAAAGACCGTAGAAGACGGTCAGAAGCCCCGGGGCTTGGCAAGATTTATTTCCAGACTCCAGATTGTTCTCTGGCCCGCAAGATTTCTGTTTCATGTTCTTCTTTCTCCTATGAGCTCATGGAGCTTGGATTCGGAAAGTGGGAATTGCCCAGCCACAGACAGGGATATGCCCAGCAGTCCTGTGTAGACCACCGTCTTGCCCTGCCACAGCCTCGACTGAGCGGGCGCAATCTGCGAAAAGTGCATTTGGACGATGTCATTCGTTGCGCACCTAAAAAAGAAAACAAGGGCCGAAAGTCCGGACGAACAGCAACGGTAGACTCGATTTCCCAGTCCTTGTGTGGACTCAGACATGCCGGGAGCTAATCCCAAAAACGACAAATGCAGACTGCCACTGGAAGCTATATACAGCGCTGCATCAGTAGCTTTGCGGATAGGATGCTACCGACCAAGAGCTTCGACAAATGGGAACTTGCCTGGAGCTTCGTCCTTGACGACGCCAGTCCTCCAGTCCTCTGTCCTACATTTTTGATAGGACGCTTAGCCTGCCGACAGCTAGGACATTCGGCTGCAGGCTAGACTGGTATCCATCCATCCATACTAATTAATTCGTGCGTACACACGTACACTTGTACGGTGTCTGTGAGCTCTAGTGGAAAGACCGACGATGCCAGCTCTCAACTTGCATGCGCCTCACCGTGCTGAGCAAATTGTAGCATGATTGCTCCGAGGACCAAAAGAGAGGCGGCCTCTGTTCGAGCCTTGTCTGGATTTGGCTTTGTCAGTCCCCTTTGTCTCTCTGACATGAGGGCAGCCCGCAGGCGGTTGCATGGTGGTGAGCCTCTGCTACCGTAAGGCCGGCCTAGACGCCGAACCACTGGTTCTTTGGAATAGCCGCCAGCAGCGATTATGGCAGTAGTCAGCGTCAGATGCTTGGCCGCACTGGTTTGTCTCTCCCACTAAATGGCGTTTCGGCATTGGGTATCACCACCACAACCGCAATCGCAATCGCACCAGGAACAGGAACAGCACCACCGCCTCGGTATCGGCTTTCACACTTTCAGTATATTGAGTGCAGGGTTTCGGTACTTCCCACCGGCTTTCCTAGTTGGCCTCCTCTCCCTCACTATCCATATCCATCGGTCGTTACTGACCAAAGTCCTAAAAAACTTCATGACTGCATATCGACCGCAACGAAGCACTGCAGGTCAGCCGTGGTTCCACCACTTCAACTTTTCCCTTTCCGGCAATGCGATACTGCACGGGATTGGTGCCTCTCAGGAACCACATGCCGTATGACTCTAGCCCAGAGGGTGTATTGTATCCAATGTCGCATGTGGTCTCCCTCATGCTCCCTCCATATTCGGTACTCGAGACCCGGTGTCAACCACAACGAGCAGGCAAAGTAACCAGGCACATGGACGATGGATCCACCACAATCCACGATCGTACAAATCCTCCAGGGCGATACAGGACAACAGGACCACTAGCACAGGACAAGAGAGTATTCGTGGGTACTGTGGTACTAACCCCATGCCACGGAGAATACTAACCGTTGCCATGGGATGCAGGTTTCGTATACACCTCTGTCAGTGTATAGGCCCCCCTCGCCAATGTTTCGTTGTCCTCGACAAGCGCAAGCGACCGCGAACTCTGGAGGTATCTTTGGGTGCAGAGTATACTGTGAAGATACTATACATCTACTCACCGAGAAGCAGTTCCATTGTCCCCCCCGCCCACCTCAATGGCCTCTGCAATTGCCAATGGCTCCCTCCGCAAGTCTCACACCAAAATGACTTTTGGATACCGCTTTCCTCTTACTGCGCCCACCTAGACCTTACTCATCCTGGGCAAAGGCCACTGCGCCTTCCACACCACTACACCTTCTGTTCCGCATTAGTGCCTACTCGCTGCACCAGCCTGCAGCCCGGTTTACAGACCCACCCCCCTCCCGACTCTACGCTCTAGCCACCCCCCTCCCGGGGCGCACAGCACACACCCAGCACTGTTCCCTCCGAACGGCCTGCCACCCCTGCCTAGCTGTAGCTGCCTTGATAGCGAGGTACATTCGGTACTTTTAACCAACTAACGATTTCCTTCCCCAGGCTCCAAACGTATAAGGGTTGCTCTGCCTCTCTCTTTCCAGGCTTCAAATGCATCCTATGTTATTTACTCATCCGTCAGAGTCCTAACAGTCAAACAGACATTCCCTTATATTTCCTTTTTCTTTCCTTCTTGTCTTGTGTTGTTTCCTTGTAACGAACAATCCTTGAACATTTTTATATTCCCCCCCTCCGGTCACAACCCTCATTCCCCTGTTTATCTACCTCGATTCCAAATACGGTATTGTTCCAAAGCCCGGAAATCAAACAACATAGCAAACAAACTCAATTACTTTGCCCCCCTCTCGATCGCTGCACCAGATTTCTATATACAATCAACGTCTCGTCTCTTTGTTTGGTTTTCTTTTCGACTGGGCTGTCCGATTCTTCGAGATAGTCTCATCATTTCCTGGAACTCAACAACCCTCCTCCGTCAGACACAAAGCAAAAAACCGCCAAAATGTGTTACCAATTGGTCGAGCTCTACTCGGCATGCCATTGCCTTTACTACCAACATGCCCTCGATAGGTGCGCAGCATACGGAACTCGGGGACACACACCAACGATGAGGACGGTATACGTGGGATACACATGCGCCGTACACACAGGCGCCAGCTACGAATACGCCACAAGCTCACAACATCAATACTCGGACAGCGGATACATAAGCGGCTCCCACCACAGCTCGACAAAGCAGTACCGATGAAGAGTAGTGTCTTCGGCAATTGGATGCTGCGCGTGGGCTTCGCATTCGTTGAGACCATTCGAGCTTGGGCATTGGTTCCACTACATCCGGTCTTTTGCACAAACACCGTCGCCTGCCCCCAGAATCTCTTCACGACCTTCTCAACTTTCCTTGCTATTTGTGGGAAGCAACAACCGCGCCATGTCAACATCTGCACCCGCCATCACCACGAGAAGGTGATTCCTTCCCCAAGCGCAATTTCTCGCTTCCGGGTTTGTAGATTAGGGCCGCGAACCGCCAGCAAGCCGCCAGCAGACGACATTGTCGAAGACATAGCAGAAGCTAGATGGACGAGCATACCAACAGCAACTGGGCCATTCTCGATTTCTCTTGTTCTTCCTTGAAGATGATTGCAGAATCTGCCTCCCATATGCTCTCTTTTTCTGTCGCCCCTTTTCCCCACATCCCCCTTCAACTTTTCAACGGACTGCTGCTTTGGACTTTTCGAATATTGCATAGCGTGGATATAGGATTGCATTTTGGGGTACATGGAAATGATACACGGAAATATCTGACGGAGATAGACGGTAGCGAGACACCGACACGACGGCCATGTTTACGCAGCAAACCGACCTACACACGACTTCCCGAGACACGATCTTCGAATCCGACACGCTCGTTTTTGCCGGCTGGTATTGCTTTTCAACGGCGTTCTTTGGAATATTTGGGCCTTACGGCGGGACATTTGCATTTGAATACATGGCAGGATATATACCAATTGGTGTTCTTTGGAGCATAGGTATAATCATTTTGGATACCTGGGCTTATGGCGTTAGTTACTATGCGGTTTTTTTTTTTTTTTTGCTCTTGTTTCTCTCTCTTAGTTTTTGGTGGGTTCTCTAGTCGGGGTTTACGGTTTCTTTTTCTTTTATGTTTTCCGTCTCCCTTACATCGAAGACTTTCACTTCTCCAGCCCCAGCCATGGAGCTTTTTATTGTTCACTTCTCTTCTCTGTGTCATAGATGCTATTTTGGTGCTACGGAAGGCTTCAGAACCACCTCCTAATTCCTTCTCAGGTAGCAGTTGACCCACAAGCTCTTGGAGTTGTATAGAGGAAAGGTGGAAGCGGGTAGCTCATTTGAGAATGCTGGGAAGAGCAAACTGGCCTTTTTTTGCTCTCGTCGTTTTTAATTGAACCACACTCTCCTGTTTACTTTCATCTATTATATCTATCTCTCGTCTCTTTCTGGCTACCGTGCGGATGCTTCATACCTTTCTCACTACTTGCTAGACAAGCGTGGACTCGGAGTGAGTTTTCCAGAAGGGGGCAGGTCACCCTTTATTCTTTTCTCGTGTATTCTAGATTTTAGCGCAGTCCACCACGCAGCCATTACTCCTTGATGATCTTGTTTTTGCTTCGTCCGGACACGAGGCCAAGACTCGACGGAGGTCTGGCAGGTGGTGGCGCTGCTGGCAGGTGGTGGCGCTAGGAACCATTGCACACACCCTGTTGTTATTTGTACCTCGTACCTCGCACCTCGCACCTCGCACACCACCCCATTCCACCCTCCCGAGGGTTCCAACATCCAATGACATCAGTAGGAGTAGACAGAAGTTGGAATGCGGCGCGGATGGCGATGGAGACTGCCACCGAGCAGAGACATGGACATGGACATGGACATGGACATCCGGGATCCGATAGATGGCCCACACAACATGGCCGCCTCTACTGCAGTGTCCTGTCTTATCACCACCCCCCAACAGCTTATATAGACCGAAGTGGCTCGAGATCATGCAGTAGACTATCACTAGTCAGCTTCTATTAATTGGTTAACTCCCTTATACACTTATTATTACTACGCACTTGCATGCTATCATTACTTCGCACCGTTCGCTTTGCTCTGCTCTTGTCGCTCGGATGCCCACACAGAGATTCCCGGGGCGGTTTGTCAGCTTCCGCAACGAGGGGAATTTTCCCGCAACACGGAGGCTGCCGCTGCGATTATATGATATCATTGGAAACAGGTAGCTACGAGATTTGCCTCCGCCGGGCATTTTGCTGCCAGTGCCATGGAACGATATACGGACCGACTCAGCACAAGCGAACTTCTCTTGGCACACGGCTACCGCGCCGCGTCACGATGTAACTAAGGACGAAAATTCTCCATCCCGCTGTCAGGTGCTTACAACCACGTGCGAGCCGAGCTCTGCGTGGCGTTTACGAATAATGGAATTAGAGGGCACGCCAAGAGGAAGAAGAAGAAGAGGAAGAAGGAGGGGAAGAAGAAGAAGAAGAAGGGGAAGAAGAAGAAGGGGAGGAAAAAAAAATTTGCGTTCTCTCGATTCTAGTTCCAGGAGGTAACGTTAGTAGTATGTAGGCCAGCCGGTGCCTTGAGTGCCGAAGAAGTTCCAAAAGACAGAACAAGGATGAGTGTTGACGGTAAGCGAGTATGTAAGCGGCTTTGTTTCGGGTAATATGGCAAGGCTTAGGTGGTTGATTACCTACGTGCCGGTTCTTGAGAAAGAATGAAAGAAAGAATGAAAGAAAGAAAGAGAGAGAGAGAGGAGGGAGGAAATAGCATCTGGTGGTTGTTGCAATTGTTATTGCTCTTCGGCTCGGCTCCGGTGGGTAGGGAAATGCTGAGAGTTGGGGGCTAGACTAGAACTAGAGAAAAAGAAGAAGAAGAAGAAGAAGAAGGTAGGCGTTACAGCGAAAAGAATACGGTAAGTAGTGGCTGTTCACCTCCATGTCTGCTGCCGTCTGAAGAACCGAACTACGGGCCAACAGGCCAGACAGGAGGGCTGGTTGGCCCAACTGTACAAGTAGAAAAGAGGGCAAGATGGGGATAGGCGGGTAGGATGCGATGGGCTGGACGTATGGATGGATGGATGGATGGATCCTCCCGCAGGCACAGACAGACAGACAGACAGGTAGGCAGACAGAGAGGATGCGCGGCCAGGCTTGTGGCCACAGCAGTGGCCACCTGTTCTGCCGCGCTGTGCCGTAACCACAGTAGGTACATATGTGCCGTGCCGTGGCAGGTGATGGTGGTAGATGGCGGCCTATTACCTAGGCAGGACTGCGGCAAGGCATGGAAGTATGGGGACGTGGGAGAGCAGCAAAATGGGGGCCAAAAAAGGAGGCCGGTTCGGGCCTGTGATGATTCAGAGCGTAATAGGGGGGG
>JAKWBI020000621.1:0-27182 GCA_022664585.2 Zalerion maritima | reverse complement strand
ATCATTTAAACAGCATTTTGCTCATTCCTTTTTATTTTTAATCAATTTATTCCGGCCGATGCGGGCTGGCTGGAGTGTATTTGCCAAAAGCCATATACTAATGTGGTTGGGCACATGATCAGCACGCCCCTTATTTTTTCCCGCCTCACGATTCCGTCCATAGTAGATTTTAAAAATCAACCAAAAAACGCAAATAAAATCGTAGAAATATATTCAAAGTTGGAATGGGAATATAATCATTTAAATATTATTTTGCCATTTTTTATTTATTTTTATTTAATTTATTCGGGCCGATGCGGCTTGGAGTGCCGATGCGGCCTGGAGTGCATTTGCCAAAAGCCATATACTAACGTGGTTGGGCACATGATCAGCACGCCCCTTATTTTTTCCCGCCTCACGATTCCGTCCATAGTAGATTTTAAAAATGATATTAAAAACGCAAATAAAATCGTAAAAATGAATAAAAATATGATTTCTATAGCGGGGCGTTTAATAAACATTTTTATAAACTCCATTCACTTGTATTTAATTCATTGCGGCGGATGCGGGCAGATATATATTTGCGCCATAAGAAATGCACAGACGTTTTATTATTGGTCGTATAGGGCTCAGACCACAAGGGAAAACCACATCAAATATATTTCTCAGTTACTGATAAGCTTATAGCTCTTTTTTGAAGTTACTGATAAGGGTTTTTAAATATTGTAAAATAATCAGAAGAAGCTATTCCATCTAATGATTTTAGTGAATAAGAATGTAAAATCTCGTGGTATTGTTTTTCGCCTAATTAGGAAGGACTCCACAGTTTTCGACTTTTGAGCCAGTTCCCCCCTGTAAGTCTTAGTAATCCCTCACGGGCTCAATGATTTTAGAAAGCGAATACTTCGCTCGCTTACGCTCACTACGTATTCCCAATAACGATCCGTAAAATTATATGGTTAATAAATTATGGCGGTAAAAATTTAATTATAAAAATATAATTATTATTTAATATATTATATTTTCCCTTAAATATTATATTATTATTTAGGAATAATTCTGTACAGGATTATTCTATATTTTTTGGAGTATTACCGCTCCTAAACAGGTAATTAAAGGTTTAACCAAACCAAACAGCTTGGTTTTAAACACCGACCATGCAGCGAGGTTATCAGACCTACTCCCCGCTACAATATCTTTTATATTAATAGCTTTATAAGTTTTATCTTTGAAGGTTATTTTTATCCTAATTAAAAAGGACTCCATACTTTTCACCTTTTAAGCCTATTCTCCCTTATAAGTCTTAATAATCCCCCACGGGCTTAATAATTTTAAAAAGCGAATACTTCGCTCGTTTATGCTTATTACGTATTCTTACTTATTTATATAATAAAAATCGATCAATTACTTAATAATATTATGATTATTATTTTGTTTTTATAAAAAGGCCGGGGCAGTTATTTTAAGATATTTTTATCATCCCGCTCCGCCGTATTAATATATACCTCACACGGAGTAAATACACGGATACGCTGTGGCGTCTCTCATGGTACTTATTATAACCAAATATGTACTGTGGTTTGCGAGATCGTGCCAAGCCAAGCCTCGATCTCACCCCCCAACTAATGGAACCTCGCATGTGTCAAATATGAGAGGTCAAACTAGGTCACTTGTAAAGGTGGCACAATAAGGTTAACTGGTGGTTGTGTAAGTGTTATTATGGTATACTGGAAAGGCGTATGGGGAAGCTATTTATAACGTTATTATTACCCCTATTACGCCGTACACATTTATAAGTCATATACATAAATGTACCTGTTATGTATAAGATACGCGATAACGTATTTTATGCCATGACGTACTAGATACGCGATAGCGTATTTAGTACGCATTGGCGCCGTAAATACGCAATGGCGCAATCGATATGCAGTAATGGCGTATCGAATATATAGTGGCGTATCTGACACGTCCCTTTAGGCATATATATATATATATATATAAGACTGGTCGCTTAGCCGTAATTAGTGGGCAATTTTATTTAGAATAAAAGGTATGGGAGAAACCGGCAAAAACCATACTATTACCATATTTTATACTCCCTGGCCGGGGTAAAAAAGTATAATATAGGGAAAAAAATCCCTTACCATTTACCTTATTTTATATTTTAATTAATATATTGCCTGTATTTTATAAGTATACTTCTTGTAAAATAATTAAACAATAATTAGGTTATTTAAAAGGTCCTGTAATAAGACCTTTTAGGCTTATTCATATATCTTTTAATGTATGAGGTCCTATATATTATGGCCTTTTTACGCCTTTTTAAAGTATTCCTATAGGTGTTTGGTGGAATAAGTTATATGGGGCAGGCACTGGCCTAATAAAATAATTCCATTTTCCCATAATTCTTAATATAAACTGCTATTATAATATAAAGATGGACAGTTATTATATACCGTATCGGTATTTGCCTTAATTCCTGGTTTTTTATCCGTACCATATTGGTATTTCCTAAATAATGGAGTAAAAGGGAATTAAATAATAATAATTTTATAGGTGTAAAGGAATTATAAAGGTGTATAATAAGGGATATTATAATGGTTATATATTTTCGCGATAACCTTATTTCGAGATTCGTAGAAAACTGGTGCATTGTGGGGCTTTAATTGGCCGAATGCTTATAGGCCACCCACCTTTTAAAAATTCCCACAGTTTTTTCCTATATAATAAAAACTCCTTTATAATATTAACACAACTTTATTATAATAATACATTTATAATAATTAAACACCTTTTTTTAAAATAACTTATTACTTTAATACCTTATTCTTTACCTCTTTTAAATATTTAATAATAGCCATTTATTTTAATTATTATTATTATAATAACCGAAGCAATATTTTAAAACATATATAACCTTTCCTAATACTTTATTAATGCCTTTAGAGGTTCCTACTGGGAACCTGGCAAGCCTATATTAATCCGCTTAATTAATCAGCTGGATAATTTATTTTAGTTAATTATTAGGGATATATTTTTACCCTTTTTAAAGGCCATTATTAGGCCTGGTAATGGAGCTGGCGGAGGTGGTCTTTTTTTTTAAAAGAGGGACCAGCCTTTTATAATACTACGCCGTTATGTTTTTAGAGGATAAGGGGAGGAGGTTCCTAATAATGGTAGGAAAGGTTTTGGGAGGAGGGGGGACCAAAGGTGTATTGCCTTTTTTAAAGGAGAAGAAATTAAAATTATAAATGTTTTATTAGTACCCTTGGCACCATTTAAAAATTAATTTATATTACCCTAGGTCCTTAAAAAGAAGGATTATCGTTTGTTCGGTATTCCTATTATTAAGCAAAAACATGTGTTGGTTATTAGCCGCCCCTTCGCGGTATTATATGCTCGTTATCTTATAATCGTAAAGGCCTATAAAAACAAGCCGGGCCTGGTGTTTTATAGCCAGCAAATTACCGATAACGAGCGCGCCATTAAGTGTATTAATTATATCGATATTGGCGAATGCATTTTTTATAAAAGTTATAACCGTATTATAATGGGTCATTTAAAGTATATTTAACAATATGCCCGTAATACGCTTTAAAACCGAGATTAGGCTACCAATATTAATAATATTAAAATATATAATAATACCGTGTGGGGTGCCGTATTAAGGACCCAGGGAGAAGGAGAAAAGGATCCTTTTACCAGTATTAATAATAATACTAGGCCTACCTTTATTTTTTTATCGTTTATTAAAAAAAGAAAACGCACCGCTGGCGGGGCGGTGTTAGTAAAAAAGGACCAGTTGGACCTTTTTAAGCTTTGTATGGCCACCCTTACGGGTAAGGTTAAGGATTTAAAGGCAAAGGTTAGGGAATTAAAGGAGGAAAGGAGGGAAATGAGAAAGGAGCTTAAGGAATTAAAATAAAAGAACCGAAAGCTTCGCCGCCTTTAATTTTATAATTTATTTCGCCGTTACTTTAAATCTCCCTTATAAAATTATTAATCTTTATATTTTTATATATTTTTAATTTCCATTACACTGAATAATATATACTTATAATAACCGTAATAATCTTTGCTTTAACTTTTATTATTACGTATTTTACTTTTTAATTATTACATTGGTTCCTATTTCCTTAAAATATTATAATACGATTATTTAATAAAAATTGCGGAGTTTTATTTATAAAGTCCTCGCTAATAACCTTCTAAATCCCTCGTATTAATCTTATTATTTTCTTATAAAAAATTATAAATTAATTATTACCTTATTTATAATAAAATTATAAAAATAATTAATATTTAAAATATAAAAAACTTAAAGTATAAAAAAACTAAAATATAAATAGGTTATAAAAAAACTTATTGTTTAAAGCTTATATGGTAAACTGCTTATTTCGGCTTTTCTTTAATGGAGGATTTTTTAAGCCTTGGGATTAGCCCAAACCTTTCCCTAAATAAAAAAAACAACCATTATTATAAAGGTTTGGTAAAATTATTTATAAGGATTTCCGCATTTGGAGTATATATTATATTTAATATTTTCCTGGCCATTTTTTACCTTAACCAATAATTATATATATCCATATAGCGGAAATAAATTAAAAAACGGGTATACTTTTTTATAATAAAACGAATCGTTTATATATTATTATATTAAATGCAAATCCTTTTGGATAAAAGCTTAATCCCTAATCCTTTAATTATACGATTAATATATATCGATTCCCTTAATACCTGGGAAAGCGCTAATAATTCGGCTTTTATTAAAAAAATAATAACCGTATTTTATTTATTAAAGTGCCATATAATTAGGCCTTCGAATAAACGAATAATATACGCCTGGGTACTTTTACGGTTTAAAAAATTATCGGTAAAAAAGGTATTATTAAATATTTTTAAATTATATGCGCTACTAAATTTTAAGCATTAATTAAAATTATAAAAAAAATAATTAAATATACGATCCGCCGTTTTAAAATATACTGGCCCTGGGTTTATTAAGAACCTGGCCAATTATACCGTTACGTATATAATATTAAGGCGTATAATAATCGTAATATATATTAACGATCCAACCTTTTCCTAATATTTACGGATTTATATTAAAATAATAATTCCTTTATAAAAAATTAACCGTTTTAATTTTATTAAAATAATAAGCTTACCGTCCGATTTCGCCAACCGATAAATTTTTTAAGCGTAGGTGGCCTATAAAAGCCAAACTAGGCGTTTTTTGCGATCGCGGATAATCTCGATACCTAAAAACCATTTAAGGTTATTTCCTTTAATAAAAAGGAATCGCTTTCCTAATTCCTTATTTAATTATAAGGCTTCGGTCCTTTTCTCCTTTAAATATATTAATATAAAATCATTTATATAATAAAAAATTATTAATTTATTTTTAATTATATAATAAAGTTTATCGGGAATAGGCTCGAAACCTCGCTTGGTAAATTTTTTAATAAAAGTGTTTTATTATAATTTAAATAATTTATATAATCCATATATGGCCTTTCGGAGTTTAAAAATATAACCATAGGTTTTATACCCTGGCGCTATATATATATAAATTGGTTCGCTTAATATGGTTTAAGCGAATATATTAATTATATTATATTGGATTATATCCAAATTGTAATATACGGCCATGGCGGTAATTATACGGAAACTTTATATAATTAATATAACGGTATACATTTCTTTAAAATAATGCTTTATTTCCTAATCTTCTTTAATAATAAGGCGTACCTTATACTTAATTAAATATTTATTAAAAATAAATTTATAGGTATATACCCATATATAATTTAATATTTACGCGTAATATAAAATATTTATAATTAAAATTTGGTTTTAAATATACACCATACCGTGGCTTTTAAAATAAAGCCTTTTTATTTATTTAAACTTTTTTATTATATTATACTTAAAATAATCGCGGAAAAACCGTAAAAGAGGTTTTAATATATTTTTATAAATTGGTATTTCGAATTTAATCTTTTCGCGAATATTCGCTTATTTAAAAATTTAGGTTTTGGGTGATAATATAGGAGCTTTTTATTTAATCGCTTAATAATAATTTCCTAATATTATAATTTGGCCGCCAATTAGGATAATTGGGTACGCGTTTATACCCGCCAGGAACGTATATTTTTAGGGCTAGAACTTTTCGCCGTATTATTTTTTATTATTTTCTCTGGTAATTATAAAAAAGGCGGCAAATATTAAACTTAAAGGTATTTAGGGAAGTATAAAAAACAATTCGAAGCGTAATTTTATATATTTATTTAAATTATTCATTACGATTATTAATTTAGCACCTTATATTTCCCTAATAATATTCTTATAATCCCCTTATAATTTTTTTATGGCGGGGTTATTAAATTAATCGGCTTTTTCCAAACCGTTATAAAAAAAGTATTAAATTCCCGTTTTTTAATATTTAATTATAATACGATTAACCAATTGGGAAATATTATTTATATTCAGGATTCGGAGATTATTTTTTAATATTTGGGCCTTCCCATTATATATTATAAACTTATTAAAAATAACATTTCGGGTAATAATAATTCGATAAAGGAAAAAAATCCAAATATAATATTAATTAATTAAGGAGTACCTTATAAGGTACCCGATCCAAGCTTTTAAATTTAATTTATAACAACGGGCTTTTTTTTTAAAAATTATAATCGTTATAATATAGGCAATATATCCGTAAACCTTAAAATATATATTTAAAGGTTTATTACCGTGGAATTTTTTAAATGGATTTTACCATCCGCGGTTATACGTAGGGATACGGTTAAAAAGGTAAACGGTTAATTTAATAATTTCGGGCCAAAATTTTTTAAAAAAACTTCCTTTTATGGCTCGAGCTTTTTATTTTACCAATCCATCCATTCTTTTTGCCAGCCCGTTTTACGCTTAAATATATGGCGTAAAAGCCTTAATACGGCGTCCTTTTTTTTCGACCATTTATTTAATCCTGGGATATTAAATAATAATCTCGTTATTTAATTTAATAACCTTAATAAGGAATTAATACTGGGTTGCCTATATTTTAAAAAAGTTTTTTAAAACTTATATTAGGGTATTATTTCTGCGGTTTTTAAAATAATAATCCTAGAATATTCCCGTATGCTTATTAATTAAAAAAAGTAAACTTATATTATTATTATAACCCTTTATATAATTATAAAAATCCAGTATTATACGCTTGCCTGCCCCTTTAATTAATACTCGTTAGGATTATTAAATTTATTATTTAATTTTATTAACGGCGCATTATTAATATTTTATTATAATAGGCCTTTTAATTTTAATATTAATTAAATAATTAATTAATTTTTAAAATGGCTCGGGACCTGGGTAATTTAAATAAAGGTACCATTTAAATATTTTTTGGGTATATAATTTCCGTAAGGCGTATAATATATATAAGTTTTTTTTTTTTTTTAAAACCTTAAAATATATAGGGAAGGTACCTTATATAAGGCCCGAATATATATAAAAAAGGGGTACGTATTTTAAAATAAACTGGTTATATTGGTCGAGAAATTATATTATAAATATTTTATTAGGACGCTTAAAGTAATTATTACCAGGGCTTTAATCCTATTAATAATTTTATATACGCAAATTACGGAGGGATATAATATTATATATAAAGCCGGGGTAATGCATAATTTTTAATAATATTAATATTCGGCCAATATATTAGGTAAAACCAAGGGTTTATACCCTAATAAATACGGTTCCGTATTTCCGAATAAAAATTTTAAAATCCCCTGCCTAAAAATAATTACCGTAAATAGAGCGGTAATAATTATAAAAGTATAATTTATTAATAAAAATATTAAAATTAGCCCCTAAATCCAGAATAATTAAATTTCGAAAAAAATATTCCTCGGCGTTTTGCTTTTTATCCCTTATTATATAAGCCGCCATTTGGCGTATTAATTAATTTTCATTTAATTCCTTAATACGTTTAATAGGAAAAGGGGTGGTTAATTATTCCTTATACTTGGATTAATAGTTTCGGATATTGGCATAAAATTCTGGTAAGCCCTTTTATTTTTAAGGACGGCGCTCGGGGTAAAGGTATAGGCACCTTTCGGGTTTACAAAAATAACGCTGGTAGGGATATTATAATTTATTTTTATTAGGCGCTCGATTATTATATTTTAATCTTGCCTTCGATTTTACTCGTTTTTTACTGGGGGACTCGTTAATATTACCCTAAGGGTCTCGTCCGCGTTTTTTATCTCCCTTATGGCCTTTTTATAAATAAAAGGCCCCTTTCCTTACGCGGCCCCTATTATCCGCCTTTTTTTTTAATAATTAATCTTTAAAATCGTTTATTACGGTTAGGTATTTAAAAGTATTATCGAGAACCCTGGATTAATAAAACGGCTTATAAAATATAACCCATAAGGGTTTAATCTGGCGTATAATAATTATAAAACCGTATAACCATATTTGGGGTCGTATAATAATTAAATATTACCGCTTAATAAGTTTTATTATAATATTAGTTTAATTTTAAAGCCATATATAAAAATTTTATAATTAATACCTTAATAGTATAATGGTTTAGGAATATAGGTTTTTCGTTATATTTTTTATATATATTTCGTTAAGCTTAATATATTTGCGAAGGTTAAAATACCAAATTCGTAGGGACTTGTTTAAGTTATAATAGGCGTTTTAATAAGGTATTATTATAATTTTTATAATCCATACGCAAAGCTTTCGAATAAACTTCTTTTATTCTTTATAATATATACGCTTATGGTTATAATTCGTGGTAAGAAATTAATATACCTTTTGGTATTTTAGGCTAAATTCGAGGAAATTAAAAGCTGGTTTAATATAATCGTTTATTAAAATATATATAGGCGTATTATTTTATAAATTAAAAAGGCCAGCTAACGCTTTAATAAATACCACTGGGGTTTTTATAATAATTTAGGTAAACCTTTATAAATTCCCCTGTGGGAAATTATTATAATTAGGTATACGGGGGTTATTAAGGAGTGGTTTGCCTTATATGGAAGGGTTAATATTAAATTATAGGGCGGAATCGATGGCCCTGGTGCGGAACTGCTTATCCCAGGTCTCCTATTCGAGGGGAGTGTTTAAAATAATATCGCTTATATTAACGATAAAGGGGTAATTTAGCGAAGTTATATAATTAATTTTAAGAAAGGTATATTATAATTCGGCGAAGTTAATTAAACTTTTAATTATTAAATATAAAAGGTTAAATTAGATTATTTATAAAGGTGGTATAATAAGGTTAATTGGTGGTTATGTAAGTATTATTATGGTGTATTAAAAGGGCGTATAGGGAAATTATTTATAATATTATTATTACCCCTATTATGCCGTACACATTTATGAGTTATATATATGAATATACCTGTTACGTACAAAATCCGCGATAACGTATCTTATACCATGACGTATTAGATACGCGATAGCGTATTTAGTACGCATTGGCGCCGTAAATACGCAATGGCGCAGTCGATACGCAGTAGTGGCGTATCGAACACGCAGTGGCGTATCTGACAGCATGTAGGGCAAGAAAGGTCCATATTTGAACCTTGGAAAAACAGCTAGGAGGTGAAGAGACGAAACCACCTGTCGGTGATTGCTGTAGGGTATAGGCGTTCATTCCATTTGGGCTTCGCGCGCAAACGGGTGCAGTAATCTTGCTTAATATGCGTCACGGTGCGTCGGACTTTTTGGGGGTAATATTCCCAGAGCATTTACTCCGGGTACTGCAGTTTCCTTTCCCTACCCCTCTCCTTGTCCTTTTGTACTCAGGATGCTCCGGGTGCCTGTCCCCTGGTCCCTTTTTACTCTGGGTGGTCCGGGTACCCCTGCTGTTTTCCTGCCCTTTCCTTAATATACGTATACTCCAGGTACTCCGGGACGCCACCCTCCTTTCCCTCGTCCTTTCTGTACTCCAACCCTTCCTACTCCCGTTCTTTTCATATTCCGACGTTCCTGCTTCCGCTCCATACCTCCCCCCCTCTCTTTCTCGCCTGTTGTTTCTCGCCTTCTTTCCACTGTCCCACCCAGGTCTTCTCGTACCCAGAATTTTCTAGCCTCTCCTATTTACTTCCGCGTATTCCAACGTATAATGTCGAAGACCAAAATAGAGGCTTTGCGGCGTCAGTTGCGCAACCTAGAAGAGGACGACCGGGAGAAAGAAGCGAATAAAAAGGCGGCCGAACATGCTCGAATAGAGAAGCAGCTTAAACGTGTTGGAGACGGTGTCAAGAATCTCGCCCACAAATTGGCACTAGGTGACAGATATGATGATTGGGGAAAGTTTATCGAAGAGGTGGCGAAGTTCAGATACGAGTCTGACTCGTTTTTTAAGCGTGTTGACTACTATACATTCACGGAGCTCGCCGTTTTCGGAAATATCAAATCTTTACGGCATATTCATGACATCGATGAAGCTCAGCAGGAGGTTCTCGTCAATGCACGGAAGGAAAGGATGGAGAAGAAAAAGAAGGAATTATGCGGAGAAAAACTGTGGGGTGATGTCGGGCAAGCCCTTTACAATAAGAACCATGTGCTTGGGATGAGATACTTCCAAGACCGTTTCGACATGGACTTGCAGACACCACAAGCTGGGGTGGTAGGGACCGACAATCCTCCGTCGATGCCCGTGACCCCGATGCAGGGCCCCAGCCCGGCGGGACGCGAGCTCTCCATCGGCGCTGCAAACCCCCAAGCCCCCCCAGCCCGGCCGCAGCCCGCAACGTACAGCATGCCGCCCATTGTATCCGGTCAGGCTCCGACAGTGCCGTTACAATTCATGGCGGGCTTGCCCACTGCGGCCCGGCCACCCCCTCTCAACCCGCACGCTAGGACTGAAGGCAATATTACTTCTGGTGATCAGCCCCAGAAGCGACGGCGGCTGGATGAGCCCGCCAACCTGACAACCGACCAACAAGTCGAGAATAAGCGTGGTGGGGACTCCGGGTCCGCAACACAGTCGCTGAGCCAGCCCCAGCCAGGAGCCAGCTACTTACGGCTGCAGGTCCCGCCGAGCCCACGGTCGACCTGCTTCCCGACAAGCGATTCATGGGACCAAGAGCCCCAGCTGCCGGCTTCGCAGGCCGGCCGCCCGAACCCAACTACGCCAGGTGTGGGCCCACCACAGCAGTCGTTCCACGGCCCTCACGGAGTTGGCTCCAACGACTCGCCCACACGTTCGCCGGCCCCGTCACGAGGTGCTCCGCCTGCCCAGGGAAGCCCTACACCATCCGCGCTAGGACAATTCAGAGCACAATCATTCAAGTTGTTATCTGAAGCCGAGGCAAACAACAAGGTCAAACTCTTTCCATTTATTTCTAGCGACCTGGTTAGACACGAAGGTTGTAGGGGCGTGATAATGTTTTCATACTCGAGTCTGGACAAGGAGGAAATAAGATGCTGTATCCAGATCTTTAAGCACCGCCAACCGATGGCTGACAAGCACCCACAGCTGGGCGAGCTTGAGACTGGCGTTGCGCTTATGTACAAACTTAGGATGTAAATTTGACGTCCATCCCATTTATCTCAACCTCCTTCCCCTTCTCGACAAGTATATTGCCGTCTTTGTCTGTTCCTTCGATGGGCTTGCCGTCGATAACTATAGATCCAAACCCATTTGGGGCCAGCCAGTGAAGCGTCTTGGGCTCTGAAAACGTAATCTTCTCCCACATAAGATAGGTATAGTTTCCGGCGAGCGCGATATCCTTTTTATCTCAGTATTAGTAATATTTAACCGGTCGCGGACTGAATAATAAACCTTACCATGATTAAGTCTGTTGTGATATGGAGAGCTGGTTGTGGTGTTGATTAAAGTTGATGTTGGAGAGAGGAAACTGCTTGCGGCATTTTCTCGAGCGGGGTCGTCGGTTAAATAACAATTAACGGCACCCGGCTAATTATGCTTAAGATGGGTAATAATGCGGCGAGGATGTTTTCCTTGAGAACTCAGGGGGTGGACGGACGTTTTATATATTGGCAAAATACGATGCTTTATAAAATATTCGAGGAACTAGGTGGAGAGGTATGGGGTTTAATATTCCATGATTTGAAGGCCCAGCATCCAGATATTGAGATTGGTATAGAGGCAAGGATCTGGGCTGAGAAGGGAAATACCGTCTTCGAGTCAATATTTCCCCCTCTCTTTAAGTACATTTTACAATTATATTATACACTTCAACTATTTCCCCTTTTTTCACAGCCCAATCACCCCCGCTCTCTGTATCACCGATCTTTACATTGTTGACCCATACAGATCCGTAAGGTTCTGGATTACCCAGCCAAGTTATAGTCATGTCCTGCTCCATTTCGAAGGTCACGTCGCCGAAATAATCGAACTCGCCCCCAATAGGCTTATTTTTATCTCCCTATGCAAGGATATTTAGCATCTTTCCACCTAACGCGCGATTGAGAGACTTACAGGCATAGCGGCAACCCCGTAAGGAAAAGTTGACTACTGTGGTTTGATCCCGGAGGCGGGGGGTAAAAGTAATAATATAATCAGGGTTTACCCTCGAGGACGCTTAAGGTGATTGTGCGATGATGTGTATGTTGGAGAGAGGAAACTGCTGGCGTCATTTTCTCGCGTGGGGTTATCGGGTAAACAAAAACCAACGGCACCCGGCTGATTATGCTTAAAAAGGGTAATAATACTGCGAGGATATTTTCCTTAAGAACTCAAGGGGTGGACGTCTTATATATTGGCAAAATACGATACTTTATAAAATATTCGAGGAATATTCTCGGTCCATGCCGAGATGCAAAGGCTTTTGTGTCGTGCATGAACCCGTACATTCGGGGCGACTTGAATGGGATACCATTATGTAGGTGAGGAAAATAATAGTCCTTGCCCCACCTTTAGGCAGGTATGCAGGTGTGAAGACTGGCGGCCGTGCGTCTCACCGGCCGACGTTTTACCGCAATAAGTAATTAATACTGCCGGTTTTATGCAGGCAGGCTTTATGTGCAGCCGCGTGCAGCGTATACTCGACTTTGCTCCTGGTATACAAAGCATATTAATATAGTCTTTCCGCCATTCTCGAACGGAGCACCATCCACGAATGCCCTTGCCCCCCCCCCCTTCCATGTCTCAATTTCCTATTGTCGTTAAAGTCGTGACAATTCAGCAAAGTAGGTCGTACCTAGGAGGGGAAGACACCGGGCTGCATCGCATATGTTGCTTTTTCAAAAAGCAAATGCAACGCCGGTATCCCCAGTGCTCGATAAAACAATACACTAATGCATACGCCTGTCTCGGACAATAAAGTATACAGTATCGAACTGTTGTCCCTGTCGGGGTAGGTTTCCTGACAAGATGCTCGTCTTGGATGGTGTCTGTTGCCCCGCCTACATCTTTGAGCCATCGGGAGATCCAAAGGAAATAAATGAACACGGGGACAAGAATCAAAAGAAGAAATCATGCATCGGATAAATATCCCTTAAAAACACCCTGGTCTTGCGCTTCCGCTGAGGCAGGAGACACTCTGCACTTCTACCTTACAAAGAGCTTCCTCCATTTCCAGATTCATGTATCTTAAATTTGGGATGAAGAACTCCCCCATTACTTCCCTATTTTGGCAGGATCCCTTGCCCCCCCCCCATTAGGTCAGCGTCACTTTGGTCGAATGCTCACCGGTTTCTCGACTTGCAGTCCCTACCCACCTCCAAATCCCCTGGTTTTTCTTTTCTAGCACACTAGGGAAAACGCAGCGTGTTATTGATGCGATGGAACGATACCCGTATCCTCCTCCTCTTTCCTCAGGTGTTCGAGCCTTGGACAAATACAATGGTGGCTCCCGAGGTCGTTACGGCTTTTACATAAAAACACTCGAATCCAGCGGCGACGCGCCTCCGCCATTCCTACTTGGTCAAAGTCAAAAAACGCCGCGTCCGATTATGGGAGCTTGGGCGAGAGCTACCATAGCACCTGAACGTAACGTATCATGTATCCCGCTAGTTTAGACTATTGCCAAGGGTCGGCTGACAGGTCTCGGGGTATTTCCTCGTCCCACGTCCGTGCATCTGCCTGTCCACGACCTAGCCCTGCGCCGGGAACCAGACGGGGAGGTGATTGGCTTAGCGACCGAAACGCTCCCGCCACATCGGTTCGTTTTATTGGATGGCGGCCGCTCGAGTACTCGCACGCCCGACCCGGGGTGTGTTTAACGTCCGCCGAGGCAGCCATGCATCCCAAAGGAGAGATTCAAAGACCCACACCCTAAAAACCCTAAAAGTTACCCCTGTGGGCTGTACCTGGTGTACGTACTGTACCTCGAGAGACCGTGAAACCCTGGCATAAACAAACCCATGCTCCACGTCCGGTAGCCGGTCAAGGAACAGGGGGGGGCCCTTGCCAACCAGGTCTGCGACCCTGCCCTAGCCAAAGCGCACTTTGGAGCCCCACAGGGATCCATTAATCGCGGGAGCTAGTTCCAGACAATGGAGCAGCTGTCTCGGCTCTTTGATAGTGCGGCTCGTGGACGACGGTCCCTGCCTGCATCACGAGGAGCACACCGCATATTTGCTGTTCAAGTGCCTAGATGAGGAAAGAGAGGTGGTGCAGTTAGTAGAGGCAGGGCGGAAAATGGGTAAGTCGATATTTATATATAGCCCCGCGAGCGTTGGCTCGACCACAAGCTATCTCCATCGTTGGCTTTTCTCTTTCTTGTCCTCGTCATCCTTCAGCCCTTTGGCCATCATGTGTACACGAGCCCGTTCCCGGCTCTGCTGCTGTCGGTTCCGGCACAACAGTAGCCTGCATCCAGTATGCCGCCCCTCGGGCATGTCAACCCGCACAAAATATAAATTTCACCGGTCCTCCGATAATCCGGCCTCGGCAACCTTGCCGTCCTGTCAGAGCCCAGAGGAGCCGGGTGGAGTGGGAACCCCCACCCCCCCTTCTCGGTCTCCCATACCCCCGGAACTCCGTCCCGAGTATAACTTGGTCCAAAGCCATGCAGACACTCCCCAGCCAGGGACATGTGCGGATACTTCGGAGAGTAAAGCCCGTTATTTTACGGTTACCGACCTCCTAACTCCCGCCGACATCTCTTTCGACGAATCAGTTGCCAGCTTGCCAATACTTAATCGGCCTACCTCCCCCAAAGTATCCAGCTGTCGTGGTGCTTACATTTGCATTGTTCATTCGACCCCGCCATGAAGAGATGTATTGCTACCAAGGACGTATTCTCCCACCCTAGCTGCTGCTACTTGTGGCGCCTCCTGCTTGGAAAGGGCGCCGGGGGACTGGACGGCAATGGCGGAATGTCGAGACCAAGAGGAGGAAATAGAAATGGAGGGGCAGGATTATGGTTATATCGAGGAGGCCGCTTGTAGAGGGGGGAGAGGGGGGGCAGGGAGATGGATGTAATCGGTAAAAAAATGGCCGGAGCTTAGAGTTAGTATTTATGTAGGAGTACCACCCGCGGTGGTTTACGGTGTGAATGTGCTTTGATCATCTTTCCGTCTCCTCCATGTTTTAAGTGCGCGCTCTCGTTATAATTAGGGATTTTATCCACCTTCGGTTGACCATGTGGCCAAGTCGTGCCTTACGGAAATGTGTTCAAGTGGCGACAGAGTATTATCCATACCCCAAGACCCCTAATGGTTAATATTACATGTCCAGCGAGCATGGGGAAGATCCTGCCCGCCTTACCATACATAAGCACACTTAGGGATTAAAGAGTGGCCAGAATATGGAAATCTTGATGCTTTTTTATGGCGGCAGCCTCCATGACCTGATAAAGCAACACGGGCTAAAACGACCAGAGCTGCAGTGTATATCCACGGCCCCAGGGTTTCTTTGGGTGGACGAAAAGGAGCATGGATTGGATCCGAATAAATGTACCCTACGGCCTCGTTTTTCGGCAGCCCTGCGCTAAAGAGGAACGTCGGAAGAATGGCTTGTTGAGAACGAAAGTTGGTCAAAGACGGCAGCGCAGACCGCGCTTTGTGTACATGATTATTCCCCCCTGACTAGGAATATATCTCTGGTCTCTTGAATACCGTGCGCGGTATAATAATAATAATAATAACTAGTTCAACTTAAAAATAAAATACACGCGATGCACTCAAGTATATGCAAGGTGGCCAGGGGCCTACCACTTGTAGCACGGGGGATAAAACAAGCGTCGCGAAGGAGAATCAAAGGGCAGATTCCGGGTGGCGATAGAGCCTGGGGAGGCCGTTCCATTTGCTCGGAAAATGTCTGTACCGACTCGAAAAGCAAACAAAGGAAAAGAAAAGGGGGTAGAAAGACTGGCGCACCACGGATCGGCTGGGGCTATCCAAGCTCCTTCCCAAGAAGAAGTCCTTTATGGATGGGGATTGGCAAGAAGTGCTCGAGCCTATCGAGAAACGGGGTTGGGGACATGGCCATAAACAGAAGGGGACCGGCACAGGCTGGGGAGGGGGGGCGGAGACGGTGATCTGGTAGCAAACTGGAAAGAACTCGGGCAACGAAGCCGCCATTACCATTCAAGGGGCGGCACGCGGCGGGGGAGACGGAACCTTTTTGTACCCAGCCCGACAAGCAGAATACAAAGGATTCCATCAATCAAAGTTCTCGGGATACAGGATCATCTCGTCGGTGCTGCTGTCGACGTGGTAGAGCCTTTGGAGCTCCTCGCTCCAGGTCCAGTACCAGCGCTTGTAGGCTTCCCACTCCTTATCACTTGGGGATGGACGGGGACGTCCGCCCGATGCGGCAGACCGGAAGGTGGTACCCTTGGGGATTTGGATCGCGTCGCGGGCTTCTTGGTCGATGCAGCGGAAGCATTTCGGGATCGTCTCGTCGGCGTAAAGCTTGTGGATGCCGTTTGTCGGGATTGTAGTTTCGGCAGGCGCGGGCGGGGACGCTGGGGATGGATCTGGTCCCACGGATGCTGGGGATCGGGGGTGCTCTGAAGCAGGCGGTTGCGGCGGTGGTTTCTGTGTTTGAGAGGGTTCGCTGTTGTCGTCGTTGCTGCTGTAGAACGACCCTTCTCCTTCCGCGGCATTGTTCGATGATGCAGATAGTGCCGGGTTTCTGGCGCAGAGGCCAAAATCCTTTGCGTAGGCGCACTTTGTTCGCGTTACGGGCCCGTCCGAGATATGTAGGAGGGAACACTTTTCGCATTGGTAGCGGACGTAGAGTTCTTGGCACATTTTGATCTAGATACTGTACTGTAGATAGCGGTGATGCTGGGAGTTGATGTGATGGGGTAGTAAGTAATGGTGGCTCGGAAGTCGAAGAAACTGGGAAACTGGGAAACCGGGAAACAGTTCCCAGATACAAACTCCACGGCCTTTTTTCCTTGCTTTACGGAATCCTGATTTGGAACATTTGGCATTTCCAGAGCTTCACATTGCCCCAGAGGCAACCCAAGGTTGAAGGACAGGCAGTGTACAAGGCGGTCCAGGGAATGAAGGATTGCCAACCATTTGTCATGCACCTTCACTTGTATCCTGCGGACTCAAGAGACTCCGCTCCCGGACACAATCACCGCCGCGTCGGCCTCTATCATACATGATGACAATATCAGAGTTTCGCCTATCCAGGGAAGAAGCCACCGCTTGTGGGCATGTATTTCTACATAGGTACCTCCGGGGGGTGGGAATCTGTAAACTAGCGAGTGGCCCCGTTGTCAAGTGGCCCTGTTGTCCAGTGGCCCTGTTGTCTAGTGGCTAGTGGTCTAGCTCGACAAAGAAGGGATCTAGCACAGTGCTACAAGTGTGTCCGAGCGCAATGCTAATGCAAAGACAGCAATCGAATCCCAAGGTGCATTTGCGAGTCAGACAGGGGCCTGCCTGGCCTGATGGGCGATAAATGTTGCGATTAGCTCAAGGGTACTCGGTGATAGTTGACACGGAGAGGATACACCGGAACCGAGCAGGGAGATTGCGCAGTCCCGTAATATAATGTATGCTCCTGGTCTCTCCGTCGATGTTACTAGTATTGCAATCATAGCCATCTTGGCCCTCATCCACGACATTGTCCACCACTCCAACCACTTTGCCACGACTGGCTCGGGAGAGAGATGCGGAATTTTCCAACACCCCGGTTGCGAGACGGAGCACCTCGATACTATCGCCGAGGAACGCCCCAGTTCCAGCTCAGCAGACGCTTCCGGGTCTGGGGGCTTCGCGTCGACCGGAAACGATAACGGCTTCCACCTCACCACGAGTAAGTCTCCCGTCGTACATACCTTATGCCCCTTTGGAGTTTGTACGGGCCATTTCCTCCTAATACCTGGCCCGTTTCCTCCCTAGTCAGCAGCAAGTTCGTCGACTCCCACCTCAAGCTACGCAAGTGCAATCTCGACTACTGCAAACATGCCCGGTGTTCTTACGCTACCTGCTGTCGCCGCCACGAGAAGAAGGACCATTCCATATAAGCCCACGGGCACGAGCCATACTCCTATACCTTCCAGCAAGGGCCGCGGGGCAATGCTGGAGGACACCTCCCGAAGAGGACAGTGCTGCCTGTGGGGATAGACTTTAGATGCGTGTTTCCGAGCCCATGTAGATAGGCTTGTCGGACCTTGACACGTAAATCTATTTGGATATGCTCAGGACTGCTGCGCGAGTCGAGTTTCTCCCAGCCATTGTCTTGTCTTGCCTTTGTTATTTGCAGCTTTTCGCGGCACCAGCGGGAGATGTTTGGATAGCAAGCCATGTCGGCTTGTTCTATCGGACAATACCAAACAGGGTTAGGGTTATCCTCGATGCTGCCGGCCTGAGGGGCGGGCTGGTGGCAGGTTATTGTAAAGAAAGGATGGTGTAGTTAGACGCGGTTTATATAATATTGGCAGAGTGACGATAGCCGGATTTCAGGGGTTTTATCCAGTCCAGGCGTACCACCCGAGGCAACCTGCTGCATAGCTTATATATACGATTTGGCTTCCGGCAATAGGATGTGAGCAAGCCTACCCCGGCTGAAAGTCTGTACCCAGCATTGCCTTTTTCGGGGTTGACTCGATGACGGAGTATTGTGGGCCGCCGCCCTGGATTTAGTTCTCGGTCTTGGGGGACCCGTCCTCCTCCACATTGGGATAAAAGCAGCCCTTCGTGCTATATTACTGCCCCTGTTGCGAATTGGAAGAAATTGGGTTCACGAAGCCATCAAAAGTTTTATTTCAAGGACTAGATAGATCTATGGCCGAGAACGGACTATGAAGGGAAAAAGGGAAAAAGGGAAACAGGAATAAAACGACATTGTATCCCAGACTGGTTATAAACCAGCCTCACCCTCGTCGTCACTTGGAGAAAGGGAATTCTCTGCGATAGCTTCGATTTGACGTCCGAGTTCGGGAGAGGTCTGCACTAGTTTATCGGAAAGGTCGCGGAGACTTTTCAACGCGTTTCTCATCTTGGTATTCGTCTTTTCCAGCTTCTCCACCTGCTTTTGAAGGGACTGTATGGTATTCTCCCTGCGATTCCGGTAGGCCCTTTGAGCCAGACGGATTTGTGTTCGACGGCGCTGAAAAAGCATTAGAATGCGCCGGAAAGGGTGGAACGCCGCAAAGGGGATGGCTAGGAGGTGGAAGTGTCCTGTGTTGAGAAAACGACCACCACCACCACCACAACGAGGCCGAGTCGAACGATGGCTATAGCATGAAATACTTACATCGATAGCAGTTTCATTCGTGAGGTCCATGCGTGGCCTCCCTCTCACAAACGCCTTCCCCTTCTTGCCACAGATGGAACTGTCATGATCGCATGGCTGGGCCGTGGCGCCTTCCCAGGAGCCAGCGGGGGCGGAGGTATTGTCCTCGAGTGTGGCAGAGAGGCTAGTCTCGTAGGACGTGGCCGTACTAAAAGCGGTTGCGGTATTGTGGGTGGTCACCCCGCTAGCCAACCTGGCTTCATTGCCCGGGGGGGAAAAGGTAAAAGTGTCGTATATCAAGGCCAAGCTATCGTAGTTGGGCGCTGGTTCATACCAAGACGCGGGTGCATCGTAGAATGGGGGGACGAAAGGAGGGACTGGGTGGGACATTGCTGATGATGTCAAGGGGATGGCCTTGACGTATCCAAGTTATACAAGGAGCTACTGTCGCCGGTGGGCATGTAAGTCGGGGACCGCGTTGGAATCTCTGCTGGTATTATTCAAAATCGAACCTCAAGACGGATGAAAACGCCGGCGAAAGAGAAGCCCAACTTTGTGGAAATGGTTAACAAGAAGTCCAAGTCATGATTGTTTTTGGACGGGACCTGGGGAGGTTCCCAATTCATTTAAGTCTTTTAAGCCCACCACCACGACGTCTTTACCCTGCCGAAACGATTAAACCTCGCCAATAAGACCCGCTAACCGGGATTTGGCTAGCATTTGGAAACCATACGATCCCATCGGTGGCAAGGGAGATTCTCGGCCAAAGTGACGGTGACCTTTATAATGATTATGCTGGGGCCAGGGGTCCAGTAGTTGGCGCTAAACCAGGCGGATTTGAGACGCTCCCACCTTTGTTTTTAAGAGAGGGTGACGGGATTCGTGCCAACGAGTGTTTATTATCCCCACCCGGAAGGGGCCATGCCTAAGCAGTAGCGCCTGCGAAAGTGGAATTGTAAATATATCATTTCGGAACGAACTTAAGCTGTTTTCGTAGTAAAAATATATATAATATATATTATAATATAAATACTAAGTTATATTTATAATAATAAAAGAAATTAATTTAAATCCTTTATTTTCAATAATTTATTATTATTATTTTTTAATATTATTTTACGACGGTCGAAAATAATATACAAGCTATTTGTATTTATTATAATATCTCGATTAAAATCTAACTATTATATTCCGATTATTATTGTTGCATATTTCGCTTTAAATTTATTATACCAAATTATATTATGCTTATTTATTTATCTTCACTCCATTCTTTTTGGATAATTATACTTTTATTAATTCCCAATTATTATAAAGTTCTTAATTAATTTTCCAATAATTTTAAACCTCAGATGATAACAAAACATATATTTATATATTATTCTTAATAATGTTTCTATATTATTCGTTATGTTAATTATAAACCTTTCCTTATAATATATTTATTTAATTCTTAAATAGCCCATAATACATCAATTCTTTTAATACAAGTAATCCAAATAATACTATAAATGTATGTATTTCATTTTGGTTTTTATTATTTATTATTTATCAATTAACCTTATTGGTACTATATAATTTAACCCCTTACGATTAACTGACTAAAGTCCTGCCTTTTGTGGTTCGAGATTATATAAGCCGCTCCCGAAGGGAACCCCCGAGAGTTGGGTATATCAAATAGAGCCGCATCGCCTTCTGCCACTGCACCGCGGTCCAGGGGCAGCACGGACGTAAACTTGGCCACCTCCGCAGTCAGGCCGCCTAAGTAGCATCCCGGTCCCCGTCTAGAATATCGACCTTGATCAAATTCGACCTTGGCATTGCAGCCACCATATTCCAGGTGTTAGCGTGCGCAACCCGTAAGCAAACTAGTCTAGTTTGGACGTTTACCCGGCGCCGGCTAAGCAGGGGAAGAGATCCTCTCCTCTTTATGATTGGGACAGAAACGAAAAGTCAATATTCAATACAAAGCAGTAAGTTGTCCGGCCCCCTGGCTTTGGGGACAGATCGCTCGGAATATAACTTGCATCCATGTCCTCTTCCCTCCACAACCTTCTGTCATATTCTAGGTACGAGCGTGAAATTCAGTCTGGCCCCTTCCTGCCATCCAGGGTCTAACCTCCAAGCCGTGCATATTCGGGTTTATACTGGTTTGGAATGTCTCCGAGAACGAGGCGTGGCACCGTCGATAACAGACTGCCGCGGAAGCTCCGACGGGAGGGACAATTTCATATTCCCTCTCCCACAAATACAACGGGTTCGTTTAGGTCTTGGTCGGCGTTCTGGGCAGGAATAAAATGCACGGGAGTTCATGGTGTTGCGTACTTTCGGCGAATATGGTCGATAAGGAAGATCAGCGTGGATGACGGAGGTTGCAGTCGGTATATCAGTTCCTGCAGCGGCGAGGGGGGGAGGCATTTCTCCCGTTGGCCTATGCCGGTATGGTAAATGGAACTTCTGGGGATTCTCTGGCCTACAGGTATTAATAATACCATTAATCAAAAGATCGGCAAGCGTGGAAATACGGGCCAAGATATTATTTGGTTATTATATTAATCACTCGCCGGGTTTGCTTATATTAATAAGGTATGCCTCGTTTTTATAACCAAGCATATTATATAAATTACCTTTCCTTATTTAATACCGAAAACGGTGCCCATTTTAATACGCGTAGCTTTATTTCGAACAGTTACAGGGGTTTCCCTATTCTAAAAGACAAAGACGGTCTGATCTTCACCTCCGGATTAAATAATATTCCGGAAATCCTAAATCCAGTATTATAATAAGCCTGGTTGTTTTATTTAACCATCTCCTAATATTTTATGGTACCAAAATTATGGCAGTTCTGAGCTATATTATAAGCCTATCTTAAATTAATGGCGGAATTCGAAATCTCGAAACGCAGGAAAATATTATTAATCGAACCATGTCTTGTATATTTTGGCATTTTTAATCTATTGGGATATGGGCAAATTTTAAAAATTAAGAATATAGCCGTAAAAGTAAAGGCTGGAAGTATAAAAAATCTTATTTTTATTGGCTTCATAATCTTAAGTATATTATTGGCTTAACTTTAATCTTTCCCAGCTTTGCCAAAATAAGAGCGGAACAGAAAAAGAACTATTCTTATAATTATTTAATAATAGCAGGAACGGCTGGCATATTAAAGGGTTCATAGGTACAAAGCTAGGCGAGAAAACGAAAATAGCGAGATAACGAGAATGGCGGAATAGTATAAAGCGGTAGTAATAAATGCGACCAAAAGCGTAAACACCGCCAAGGGGCTTTTATATAATGTGGTTTGGGACGGGCCGCTTCCATCCAAGTCGCCTACTGTACATCAACCAGCTCTCGAATATAAAATAGGCGTCCGGAAGCCAAAAGAGACACCGGAGAGTTTATTTAATACTTCCGCCTTATATAAGGGATATTACTTTTATTAGCAGCCTATAAAAAGGGTGGCGTCCCTATTAGGTATAGTATTATATATAGGCAAAATAATATATTATTAAAATCGTATAAAAATAGGTATTTAAAATAAGCAGGGGAAAATATAACCTCTTATATACTTTGGTATAATTGTATTCTTTTAAAATTATACTTTTATATTTAACTCTTTTACCTTAAGGTGAATTAATAATAAGCTTGGTTACCGATATCGTAAAGTCGATCTGGGAGCTTTAAACTACCTCGGCGCCGTGCTCCGCCCTTTTTCTTTTTTTCCTTTTAGTGCGGCGGCTTGGAAATTATATAGTGCAATACTAAAGAGGCTTATTTCTCGACACACTGGAAGTCCGAAACCTGGTGCTAGTTAAGACAGCAGAATTCGCTGATTGCTTGGAATCATGCGTTTCCTCCACATCGGCACAGGGTAGGATCACGGAGTACTCGGCACTGTTGGAGGGGAAAAGTGATGCTCCCTGAAAACGATGGATGTTAGTGTAATTGTCTGATTCTTTCCTTTTACCAGACGCCAGAAACGATACCCGTTTATGGCCTCACGACAAGTGAGCTGCGACCCGCAACTAGCGGTAACAGCTGTGTCACCCAGAGTCTCTAGCCTCTTCTTGCGAGAAAATAAAAATATATAATAAAAATAACATTAAAGATTAGCGTCGTTTTCGGATGGCAAATCCTAGCGCACCGCAGTTTCCGCCTCCGAGATGGGGATGGAGATGGCAAGGACTATTGTCTCAGGCGTCTATCCAGTGGCGGCAAGGCCTCATCCTGGCATCGGCGTACCTACCTGGGAAGTGGTGAGGCGGAAGACGGGGTGAAGATAGCGTTTGGAAAAGCCATGTACCAGCCAGCGCCCAGTTCAGGACCTATGCCAGCAAGGGTGGGCCGAAAGCCCGGGGGCCAGGCCACTTCATGCATCCCGACTCTTGGTCTACATTGTGCAAACTGCATTAGAGACTCTTTTCACGGGAAGCAGGACTAGCGTCTTCAGGATAGTCGGGTCGTGTTATTATCCATCACCGGCGATGACCTAGGATAAAGCCACGCCTCTCGCTCCGATGTACTTTTTCTCCATAATCTTACCAAAAAATAAAATAAAAGGTATTATACAGGAAAAAGGTCGCACGGGCTCCCACCCCCCTTAGCGCTGATTTGAGGATGTACCGATAAAGTGACGAGCTACTCGACTCCTGGATTACTTTGCTTTTATAGGGAACCAAGGAATACTGTTCAAAAATGACAGGCTACTCCGGTGGAACCGGTTGTCTGAAGAGAATGTTTTGGCAAAACGTATCACTCCGCAGGTGGGTATGTAGGTCTCTTTGGTAAATCCTGGCCCCTTGCTACTACATATTACGTGGCAATTAAACGTGGAAGTGTCCTCACCTAACGCTGAGAAGGCCCTAGGATATATTCATTGCTAAGGCAGCGGGTATGATCGATATTTCTTCCCCGTGGCCGTCGGGAGACGGTAGCTCTCTAAATCACCAACTCTCTGCCAGAATTAACGAGAAGCCCTAAAGATAAAGCGTTACCACGCAGCAGCAATAACACGTTCACGGGTGGGCGACCGGACCATCCACCCAGTGCCTCGCTCCAAGACTGGGAGGATAACCCGGGTACGTACAACTTGTTTCTGATTTACGCGTATTCACGGGTTTGTGGCCATTAATTATGCAGCCCAATACCTTGTCCGTACCGCAGGGGGTGTGGATTCCCTCGTGGCTGCATATAATTCCCAATACTGTGTACCTTTTGCTATGTGGCAGAATCAGCTGCATAATTTCTCGACCTTTGTTGGATTATTTTGCATCAAAGTGCTGTCCGCTCAGCGTCTCGATAGCGGCCAGGGATGTGGACATCAACCCATTACGAATGATTCTGGCAAAAAGGAAAACCGACAGCGCTCCTCAAGATTGTCACTCTTTCTCGGCCCCGAAGAGGTTGTATTGGCTTACTCCACCAGAAACGAGAAAAGAAAGATGAAGAATACATTTAAACCCAGCAGCTGCCCATCGAATTCGTTGTCAAACACAAGCCGTGTTGTTCTTCTTGGAAAAGCTTTCGTCCCCGTTACTGGAAGAGATAGTTTTATACCATGTCCAGTAATACAGAGCACCAATTCCGTCCACCGGGATATTCCCCCGTTGAATTTGCACTCCCTTATCGAACCGCTAACCCTTCTGGCAGCACAGTCTTCGATAGCGCTAGTAGGGCTGGCGCGCCTTATGCCGCCGGTTTCCAATCTCTCAACACCGTGATTTACGGTGCACCGCCCACTAGTCATCCGCGCCAACTATTCCCCCCCGCCAGTTATCCGCACCCACCAGTCTCCCACAAGCGCCCCAGGAACAACTATGAGGCTAGCTCCAGGTCCGAGGAAAGGCTGAGCGCCGTCACGGATCAAACTACTGTCGCCGTAAGTATCTCCCGCGATTGTGCAGTTGCTTCATTTTGGGTTAAAGAATAAAGCAAGCCTAGTTTTACGGGGTAGTTCTGATTAAATGTCAAGGGAAATACCGTCCTGGCGGCCGGCGGAAACAATAATAACCGCCGGGAAGTAGTCCGGATGGCTAAGAAGCCCCGTCAGTCGAAGTCGACATCCCGGAGCTCGACACAAGCAAGATCGGATGCGTCCGATGCCCCGCCCCCGATCGCCGCTCCCCCTCCGACCCAACCCGACATAAGCGTCTACGAGTCGCCGAGTTTCCCGGAGCGTTCTCACTTAACCACTTGGGGCTAGGGTAAAAATGGGGTTATTTTGTCTTGTTATCCGGAGAGTTGGCCATCGCGGCATTTTTGTCCTTTTGTTCCGTATCCCAGCCGGGAGGGCGACGCACCCAAATGCCGTTGTATCAAGCCGCCCGCGATATTACTATTTCTGGGTCGCCTGTTGATAACCCTGCTTCACCCCCAATTCCTCTTCATTTCTCGCCGTCGTGCTCTGAGGTCTGTTGGTTAGTATGCATAGTACCGATAAATATTTCATTGTTCTTACCCTGGCCGAGCCCGCGTTCTTCTCGGAAACCTCGCCCCCCTGATCTGGTACTGGGAGCGACATGCGGCTTGTTTATCTGGGCGGCCACAGTAAACATGCTATAGTTTTCGTGTATAGGGGCGATAAAAGTCCGTTGTCGCAGTGAGTGTGGGGACCAAAGGCTTGGTGCACGTTAGTGGTAAGGGAGATTGTCGGTGCCCAATAGGATTGGGGCTTCTTCCCTACTAGTCAAATGATTTGCATTTCCTTGCATGGTCCCAAAACCAAGATCAAAGTCCCCGCCTAATGCAAGAAAGCGGAGTCTCCGGAGCAGCAGAATGGTTTTCCCGGCCAGCCAGCCCATGTCACGCAGGTCACGGTGGTAAGTAGTGCGGGGAACTTGGAGGCTTATTTATACCCCACGTACTAAAGTTCTTGCTAAATTGTACGCCTTGTTTTGGTAACCCTAATGGAGGCAGCGTATTTGTCAGATATGGGAGGTCAAACTAGGTCACTTATAAAGGTGGCACAATAAGGTTAACTGGTAGTTATGTAAAAGTTATTATATACCAAAAGGGCGTAAGGGGAAGTTATTTTATAATATTATTATTACCCTTATTATACTGGATATATTTATAATTTATAAATATAAGGCTGGTTATTTAATCACAATTGGTGGGTAATTCCATTTAAAATAAAGGATAAAAATAACCGGTAAAAATTATATTATAATTATATTTTATACCTTTTGGCCGTAATAAAAAAAATAAAATATTAAGAAAAAATGCTTTACCGTATTAGCCTATTTATATTTTAATTAATATATTACCTATAATTTATAAATATACTTTTAATAAAATATTTAAATAATAATTAGGTTATTTATAAGGTTTTATAATAAAACCTTTTAGGTATATATATATATCCCATAATTTATAAGTCCTTATATATTATAACCCTTTACGTATATTTAAAGTATTTTTATAAATGTTTCGGGGAATAAAATATATAGGGCAAATATTAGCCTTATGGAATAATTTCATTTTAATATAATTCCATTTTGGTATAATTCCATTTTGGTATAATTCCATTTTGGTATAATTCCATTTTGGTATAATTCCATTT
>JAKWBI020000620.1:0-27273 GCA_022664585.2 Zalerion maritima | reverse complement strand
ATTATATTAACCGTATTTATTTTAAGGGTAAAATGCGCGCCGTATAGGTAATTCCGTAATCGCTTTAAAGTTATAAATAGCCCCTTATATTCTAGCTTGGCCAAATGGTATATTCCTTTGGCTTTTTTTTAATAACCAAACTTATACCTCGCCATTAAAACCTTCCCTTCCCTTTTTTAACCGATCCATACTCCCTATCCGGTTCCTAATACGTTTACTTTAATAATAATACGCCTTACCTTTGGGGAATAATTAATTTTAATTAAAATTGGGGGCAATATTAAGGCTTATTTAAAAATCTCCATTATTTTTATATACTTCTCCTCCTAAATAAACTGCGCCCCTATACGGGTAAATTCGTATAGGGATTTAATAATATAAATAAAATCCTTAATAAATATTCGGTAAAAAACCATTATACTAATAAATCTTTTAATATTTAATATATTTTTAAAAACCGTCCATTCCTTAATTTTAATAACCTTGGCCTATTTAGGATTACGGCCATTTATTCCGTATATAAAACCTATTATTACGGCTAATTTTTAATACTATTTAGATTTAACCATAAAAATCGTGGTCCCGGTTAATTTATTCCGTAATAATATTTAATCCAAATTCCTAATATATTCGGCCATATATTACCGTACCCTTAGGTAAACTTCTCGCCTATCGTATATAATAATAAAACCTTTAATTATAATATTATTAATAAATATCCTATATATTATTAAAATAAAACTTAGAAGAATAATAAAAATAATCCTATAAAATTAAGTAATATTATTCGTTCCTCCTTATAAAAGCGTGGTTATTTTAAATAGGCCGGCGAATATTATAAAAATAATAAAATCTCGGGATTTTAAATTAAGCACCATTTAATTATATCCGGAGTAAAAATCCAGGAGTAAAATAAACTAATAATAGGCTATATCCTTTATAAATTTATCGGTAATTAAAGGCATAAAAGCATTATAAATTATAACCGAATTAAACTTTTCCGTTAAATTAATTAAACAGTACTTCCCATTTTTTTTTAATTAAAAACCAAGGGTTACGGTACGCCGCTTGGCTTAGTTTAATTACCCCCTTTTTTTTTCGCTCCTTAAACATTTCGATTACCACTATTATTAATACCTTAGGGATAGGAATATTTTTAACCTACCACCTTATATAAAATACCGTATTGATCTTTTAAAAAGGGGCTATATTAGGGTTAATTTTACCTAAATATTCCCAGAACCATATTAATATTTATTCTTTATTTATAAGTATATTTATAAATATCCTTTATTTTTCCCCTTATAATTCCCCGAGGGATTTTAAAATCTTATTCCTCCTTTTTAATATAAGCCTGGTACCGCTACACCCTGCTTTATATAATCGTGGGCAAATATATTTACTTTATTTAATATTATTATAATCTTTTTCCAATGGTTTATTTTTTTCCCACTTTTTTTTATACCAATCCGGGTTTACGGGGGCCGCTTTATACCTTATTTAAATATTTACGGGCTTTATTTTATCCGCCATATGTTTATATATAATAAAAATATTAATAATATTGGTATTATTAAGGGGAAATACCTCCTGGGCTCCGCCAATACCTAGGATTTTATTAATAATGAAATCTTATATTCTTTTTTTATTATTTTATAACTCCCGATTATTACCCTTATAATATTTTCCTGGGAAAACGTTTAACCTTTTCCTGGTAGCTTTTCTCCTATAATTAAGGTTCCGTAAATAATCGTATGGCTTTTTATACCCCTACCCCTTTAACTAATAAAGGGTAATTTTTATATTTGGTTTTCCGGTCTAAATCTTTTTATTTAAAAGGTTCTCCCCTTTTTACGGCCCATTAATATACCCCTTTATAAGTATATTCTCCTTAAATTTCTTTATAAGGCGCTTAATTTCCTTTATAAAAAATTAGGCTATTACTTTTTCGTTATCCGAATCCAAAACTTTTATTATATAGGCAGGGATTTCGATTTTATTAATACGGGGTTTCCCTAATCCTATACTGGCCTTTTTTTTTTTATTGGTCGAATTATAAGGGCTTCCTATATTTTCCTAAAAACCTTTATTCCCTAGGAATAAATATTGCGGAATATTCTTTTATATTTTCTTTTTAGGATTAGGTTTATAATAATAATAATATAATTACTCCCCCTTATTTTAAGCTCCCCGATTAATATATTACGCTCCTTATTATAATATTATTTCCACCCTATTATTATAATAAAAGGTATTCCTAATATTATTTTTAATACCCTTTTTCGATTTTCTTTTGGTATAAAAAAGTTTTACGTAATACGTTTAGGTTTTAAAAAAACGTGTACCCATTACCGTATAACCAAGGCTAAATTAATCTTTTGGCCATTATAACCGGAAAATGTAATTTACGCCTGGTAAGCCTTAAAACCGTATTCTTAGGCGTAGGTTTATTTTAAAATATTGGTTTCCGCGCTTATATTTATAATAGCCCTGGCCAGCTTATTTTTTAACCCTCCTATATATATTAATAAATACGGGCTCGGGTAAAAAAAAAAGGGGATTATTAAAGGGATTAATATTAATGGATTAGGAATATTAACCGGATAAAAAACTGCCTTTCCTCCCTTTAGTATTGCCGCTTTTAGGCCTTCTGGCAGGCTTATAAATAAAACCCTAAAATTTATACGCTTATATTATTAATATGGTTAAATACGTATAAGGTTTATAAACTTTAATTCCTTCGGGGGTATATTATTAATAAAACGTATTTTTATTTTAACCACCTGGTAAATATTAGGCTTATTTAAGATTACCTATCGGTATCCCTTTAGTTTTTTACCCTTATAAATAATTTTATTAATAATTTCCTTTACCTTTATTTTACCTATTAATTTTTCCTATAAAATTATTCTTATAAATTATAATACTTATAATACCTCCGTAATTATTAACCTATAAGGCCTTCCCATAATTTTTACGAATTATTCTTTTATTATCTTTTAAAAAATTAAATCCGTAAATTTTAGGGGATCCTTACGCTTATTATTTAAGGGCGCCTTTTTTTCCTCTTATATATTACATTCCATTTTCTCCTTTATCGCGCCCAATACTTTTTCGTAACCGGGATCCTTTTCTTTTCCTTTGGCGCCTTTTTTTTCCCCAACCGCTTTAACCTTATCTTCCATTTTTATTTTTTTTAAAGGCCTGCCTTATCCTTTTTTAATTCCTTCCTAATTATAATTAAAAACCGATTGCGCCGTTTTATTATAAACATTAATAATAGGGGCTTCTATTATTATTTTCGCTTTTATATTCTCCCAGCTTTTTTATAAATACTCCTTAATCATTATTACCTTACTTTTTATTATAATAAATGGCTAATTATTTTAAATATTATTATTTTTAAGGATTTTATAAACCTTATCGATTAAGTTTATTTATGGCTGGTATATTTAAGGTACCTGGTCCTTTTTATTAATTAGGCCAGGTATATTTTTTAAAAACCAGGGGTTTCCCATAATCGTATTTTAAGCCTTTTATACCTAATCGTATTAATCCTTAGGCATTTTTATTTATTTATAATACCGTAAAAATATTATTTTTATTAATGCTCCTTCCGTAATTATATTATTAAACGTTTTAATAGGCCAGGTATTATATTCGTTTTTTTCGAAGTCCTATTTTGGTATTTAATAAAAGGGGTATTTATAAAAAATTCCGTTAATTCGATCCTAAATATCCCATAAATAATTATATAATATATAATTATTTTTTAAGCATTAATAATATTTTATTACCTTGGTTTAATATTGGGGCCTTTTATTAAAATTAATTATTAATATAAGAAATGCTTATACCTTTAAAATTTCCAAAGGGGTTATACTGGTTTCCTAGGGGAATTCGGCCTAAATATAATAAAATCCTTATATATAATCCCGTTCAGTTTAATAGGTTTAATTAAAATTATACCTATGGTGGTTTTTATATTAAGGCTTATTTTCCCTAATTTTACCATTATTCAATACCAGTTTTATTTTTTTACCTATTTTTTAATTTAATAATGCATATATATTAGCCACGCTTAAAGTATTTAGCTTTTTAGCTAGGTTTTGTTTAATTACTTTGGGTAAAACTAATCGGCTAACGGGTATTTTATTATTTCCTCGTAATCGAAGCGCGGGCGGTAAATTGCGGGGGTTAATTTAATTCCTTTAGGCCATTTTGGCCAAATTATATTGGTTGGCTTATTAGAATTAGGGGTCGATAGGGTTACGCGTGGCTTCCTTAGCGCGGGCGGTGGTCCCTTTTTCTTTTTATTAAAACTTATTTCCGAACAGCTTTATTATCTTTTTACGCTGGTCTAAAAACGCTTTAAGCTTTTAAAGGAGTTCCTCGTGGGTTTTAAGGCATAGGTTATTATTTATAATCCCTATAGAATTATATAATTAAACCCATAATATATTATTAAAGGCGTTTAAAAATGCGTTTAATAAAATAATATTATTAATATAACCCGTATGGTTCTCCTTATATTAAATAAGCCGGCGTTTTTACCCCGCGATATATAATTATTATTAATTAATATTTTTATAGGCCAATTTTGGTAGGCAAAGCGCTCCAGGTTTACCATATTACGGCCTTCCTAAAAAGTATCCCTATTTACGAATTCCGTTTTTAAGGCCTTTTTCGCTTTAATCCATATTTTTCCTATAGCGAGCGATTCGATTAATTCGGCGTAAGTACTAATATAGCATTATATAATATAATTTATTTTTTACGCATCGCTTATAAATACTGCCTATTTAAATATTCGATCTAATTAATACATATATTAAAAAATATTATTTCCCTTAAATATTACGCTCCCTTATATACCAAAAAGCGGTAACGGTAATCGGACCATAATATATTGGTTTATTTTATGGAAATTATATTAACCAGCACTGGATATTGCTTTTATTAATTAGCCGGGAAAAGGTATTCGTTCGGTCCCTTAAAATATCGGAAAAATATTCGTATTATATCTTGCCCGGGGCACTGGCGTAATAAAAGTTCTAAATAATAGGATCTTAAATAAGGGAGGGTTAAAAGGCGATCGCTCGGTTTTTTATTTATATGGTAAGGTTTAAACTTTATTAACACTTTTAGGTATTTCTGCTTTCGAAAATTATTCTTAAACCTAAGGCCTATTTATAAGGCATTTCTTACCTTTTTTTACCGTAATAATATCCTGGTAAAAAAGCCTTCGCCGCGCCTTGCCTTAAAAATATAATATAATAAATTTAAATAATAGAATAATTTTTTAAAAAATAAAATAATTTATAAAAAATGGAAAAGATTATAAAAGTTAAAATTTAAATAGGTTTTTAAAGGGTAATATAATACAGGATTATTTTTCCTTAGCCCTAGGCTGGAAAATTATAAACGGTCCCTTAAAATTAAGGGTAATAATGGTAATAATACTTTTTAGGCCTTTTAAGCGTAATCGTGGGATTTTTATAGCTTAAAGCAGGGAATTTATATAACCTTTTTAATAATTACCTTCCCATCTTCCGGGTATTAGTACTATTCTTTCGGGGCCCCAATAGGTTTTATTTCTCGCGTCCCGCGCCTCGTATTAAAAAACTTTAGGCTTCGTAGGCATACCGCTTTACCGTTTTTCTTAATCGCCTTTACCCCTTATTACCAATTAATCCGCTCCTAATAATTATTAACTTACCGGCTTCTTATAAGGCCGGGCGTAATATTAACTAATTTATTCAAATTAAAAGGCCTCGCCTTATCTTTCCCTAAGCTCCAAACTTTCTATAATTTCCTTACCATATATTTATCCCCCCCTTTGGCCGCTTTCTTGGGTAAAGGAGATTGGGCGCCCTCGAAGGGGGATGGGGAATTAACCATGGTTCCATGGGTGGGAGCCTAAAAGTCTGGCATTTATAAACTATTATAATCGCCACGTTTCCCTTTGGTTACGGTCCGATTGTAATAAAGCGTGAGACCCCCAAACTTTTCCCAAATAAATTTGGTTCTCGAGATCTTTTTTTCCTTTTTTTTAATAAGGCCTGTACGGAATTACCCTTATACCAGATTCCTTAAAAGGGGATTAATCTTAGCTTAAACGGGCGATTTATATTTTTCCAAGCCCTTTAAGGAATACTTCCCCTGGTATCCGTTGGGTCGGGCACGGGGTTTAATATTAATAATAAAATATAAAACTTAATCTAAAAAACGGTGGGGGTTAGGCCTTTATTCGAAAAACGATTTAATGATTATAAAAAATAATATCCATCTTCCCCTATATTTTAAAGCGTTTGGTGGCTTTAATCCTTCCTTTTTCTTATACCCTTTAAAAAGCGGCAAAGGTACTTCATAATTCCTGTTTTCTGCTTACGGGGTCTCAGCCGGGATCACATAAATCGTCCTTCCGCCACGCAGCTTTTAGGATTTTCTTCATAACCGTAGGTAGGATTATAATACGGGCCAGTTTAAAGGCGCCTTATTTAACCCCTAAGCTTCCGCGGTAACTTTAACCAGCCCTAATTATCCCTTCTCTTTAAAACCTTTTTTAATAATATAAGAGCATTTTTACTGCTTTCCCCTTTATTTTAAATTTAACCGGAATTGCGTAAATCGCCCCTCCGCCATATAATTTTTGGGATTCTTTATAACCGTAATGCCCTCGGAGCTTAAACTGGGCTTATAAGAATATTCCTTCCATTTAAAAGTAAAACTATAATCCTGCTTTTTTTTATATATATTAATACTTTTAATAATCCCTTCCTTTATTCCTTTTATAACTAAATAAATAAAGGCTTTTCTCGTTATATTACGCTTTAATTTTACGCCGGATTTCCGTAACGCAATAGGGGTTTAATTATTTATTAGCCTTTATTATCTTATTTATAAGGGTATAATAAGGGTGTATAACTCTGTTTAGTACTCGAAGCCCAGTCCCTTTTTGGCCTTTCCACCGTAATTATATACGCGTTTTTAACCGGCACCGGGCTTATTCCAAAATCGAATTCCCATTATTTGGCTCTAGCCCTTATAGGTTTATAATACTACCAGGGTAATCCCATAGTGCCATAAAGCTTCCGTATTATTTCTTTTTTTCGAAAACATATTCCCTGGTTTTTCCGTAATAATAAATCGTTTAAAATATAAGTAATTAATTTTCGAAAGGCTTTTAAGCTTCGTTATATTATACAGGTTTGCCCAGTATTATTTATTATTACCCTTAATTTATTATGCTCGCTTTATCCTAAGGGTAATTAATTTTTAACCGGATATTACGCTTTTACCACCGTAGGAAAAAAACTGCCCCCCTTAAGAAGTATAATTTGCGCGATTTTTTAAGTTTTTATAATACAGCGTACTGGTCGGTTTTTAACTTTATTATAATATAGGTATCCGTTTCCGCTTTTTATAATATAAATATTATAAATTCCTTACCGGTATACCGTAAAAGGGTTTTTCCACCTTAATATAATAATTTCCGCGGATTTCTATTTATACTTATTAATATAATTCCGTATAATATTATTCCCTAATTATAATTATTAACCCAAATTAATTAGGGGGAGAAAATAATAAAGGAATTTTTTAAATCTTAATCCTAAAAAATGCAGGCTTATTACCAAAACTTAAGTTTATTAATCCTGGTTAAACCTCCAGAAAATATAACGGGGAATAGGTTTAATAACCTCGTTATATAATCGGTATTTAAAACCAAGCTATTTGGTTTGGTTAAACCTCCAATTGCCTATTTAAAAATGGCAACACTTTAAAAAATATGAAATAATCCTATACAGGACTATTCCTAAACGATAATATAATATTTGGGGGAAAATATAATATATTAAATAATAATTATATCTTTATAACTAAGTTTTTATCGCCATGGTTTATTACCCTCCCAAAAGTCCCACAAGTCCCGGGGGTCCTTTTGGCTTCTTATATAATCCTATATAGGATTATTTTAAGGCTTTAAACTAATTATTTAAGCAATTGCGCCGGGCGCCGGTCTTTGGTACAAATGCAGCGGGGGATACCTCCGGCACCGCTACAATATTAAATCCCCTTTTTTTAATAGGATTTTTTTTATCTTCCCGTTATTTTTTTTATCCACGTACTTGGCCCTGGGTTCCCTATTCCATTATAGGATTCGGGCTACCTCCGCCAAGTCCGTTTTTTTCCGTTTTATTACCCGGCTCCTTTCCGCCAAAAAGTCCGCGTACGGTATATTACCTTTTTAATAAATTATTCTCCAGGTAAGGAGCGCCATTTTAATAAGGGTAACTATCTTTTAACCGTATAATAATGCGTATAGGGAAAATCCTATAATTTAATTTATTATAATTTTTTATACTATTAATACCCCTGGGTATATATTAACCCAGCTGCCGCTTAATTTTAATAATATATCCCTGGTATTTAAATAATGGTATTTTATTCCCCCTTATAATTATAAATTATACGCTAATACCGTAATCTTGGCCAAGCCTATTCGTTTTATAAGTTTATCTAAAAACCCTCGGTTTTCCGGTCCTTTAATAATTATTAATTTCTTATATATTCCATACTTATAAATTATATTTTATTAAACGAAATTGGCCATTTACCCTGCGGTGGGTTTTCGCAATGGTCGCCCTTTAATCCATTTTATTAAATTATATTTGGGCTATATAATGTAAGTATACCCTTTTTTTAATAATATCCAAAAATTATCGAGCAAAATTTTAAAAAAAGGGGTTAAAATAAGGTTAAAAATCTTTAACGGTATTTTAGGCCTTTAAAGGTTTTATTTTTAATAAATTAGGCCAATTTTTAATACCTTTTATACCTGCTTTTATTATTCTTTTTAATAATAATATTAAATAATAAAATTAAATATAATATTTTATCCTTTATACCCTTCGTAAATATAATTACTTTAAATAATATATTTCCGGGTTTAATTATTATTAACCACCAATTATAATTATAATTTACCCTTTAAGGTTTTACGCCAAAATTTCTGGTCCCTTATTAGGTAATTTAAAGCCTTCCTTTTTTAATAAAAAAATAATTTATAAAAAATATTACTCGGTCTTTTTAAGGTGGTAAGGAAATACGCTATTTTTCGGGATTTATTGCTTTATACTTTTCCTCCTAAAATCTTAATATTCCTTTAATCCTGTATAGCCTTAAATATATATAATTATATATTAATAAAATCTTTAATATTTTCTTTAATTTATTATTTTTCTTATTTAAGGGTCCTGGGGGTTTTTATAATAACGCATTTACCACAGCGTTTTTACTTCCTAATATATATTTTACGCTAAAATTAAATTACCGTATTTATACAATCCATTTAATAATAAATATTCCGGGTAAATTAACAGTATTATTATTAAATTAATATATTATATTAACCGTATCCATTTTAAGGGTAAAATACGCGCCGTATAAGTAATTCCGTAATCGCTTTAAAACCATAAACAGCCTTTTATATTCCAACTTGGCCGAATAAAATATTCCTTCGGCTCCTTTTTAATAATTAAACTTATACCTTATTATTAAAACCTTCCCTTCCCTCTTTTGGCCGATCCATACTCCCCATCCGGTTCCTAATACATTTATTTTAATAATAATACGCCTTACCTCCGGGGAATAATTTATTTTAATTAAAATTAAGGGTAATATTAAGGCTTATTTAAAAATCTCCGTTATTTTTATATATTTTTCCTCCCAAATAAACTGCGCCCTTATACGGGTAAATTCGTATAAATGTTTAATAATATAAATAAAATCCTTAATAAATATTCGGTAAAAAATCATTATATTAATAAATCTTTTAATATCCGATATATTTTTAAAAATCGGTTATTTTTTAATTTTAATAACCTTGGCCTATTTAGGATTACGGCCATTTATTCCGCATATAAAACCTATTATTACGGTTAATTTTTAATACTATTTGGATTTAACCATAAAAATTATAATCCCGGCCAGTTTATTTTATAATAATATTTAATCTAAATTCCGAATATATTCGGCTACGTATTACCGTACCCCTGGGTAAACTTCTTGCCTATTATATATAATAATAAAACCTTTAACCGTAATATTATTAATAAGTGTCCTATATATTATTAAAATAAAACCTAAGAAAATAATGGAAATAATCTTATAAAATTAAGTAATATTATTCGTTCCTTTTTACGAAAACGTGGTTATTTTAAATAGGCCGGCGAATATTATAAAGGTAATAAAATCTCGGGATTTTAAATTAAGCACTATTTGGTTATATTCGGAGTAAAAATCCAAAAGTAAAATAAACTAATAATAGGTTATATCTTTTATAAATTTATCGATAATTAAAAGTATAAAAGTATTACGAATTATAATCGAATTAAGCCTTTCCGTTAAATTAATTAAGCGGTACTTTTTATTTTTCTTTTTAATTAAAAATTAGGGGTTACGGTACGCCGCTTAGCTTGGTTTAATTACCCCCTTTTTTTTTTACTTTTCGAGTATTTTGATTACCACCATTATTAATACCTTAAAAATAAGAATACTTTTAACATACCACCCTATATAAGGTACCGTATTAATCTTTTAAAAAGGGATTATATTAAGGTTAATTTTACCTAAATATTCCTAAAACCATACTAATGTTTATTTTTTATTTATAAATATATTTATAAATATCCTTTATTTTTCCCCTTATAATTCCCTAAGGGATTCTAAAATCTTATTTTTTTTTTAATATAAGCCTGGTACCGCTACACCCTGCCTTATATAATTGTGGGAAAATATATTCGCTTTATTTAATATTATTACGATCTTTTTCCAATGGCTTATTTTTTTCCCACTTTTTCTTATACCAATCCGGGTTTACGGGGGCCGCTTTATACCTTACTTAAATATCCACGGGTTTTATTTTATCCGCCATATATTTATATATAATAAAAATATTAATAATATTACTATTATTAAGGGGAAATGCCCTTTAAATTTCGCCAACGCGTAGGATTTTATTAATAACGAAGTCTTATATTCTTCTTTTATTATTTCGCAGCTCCCAATTATTACCTTTATAATACTTTTTTGGGAAAACGTTTAACCTTTTTTTAATAATTTCTTTCTTATAATTAAGGTTTTATAAATAATTGTAAAATTTCCTACGCCCCTGCCCTTTTAATTAATAAAGGGTAATTTTTATATTTAATTCTCCGGTCCAGATTTTTTTATTTAAGAGGTTCTCCCCTTCTTACGGCCTATTAATATACCCCTTTATAAGTATATTCTCCTTAAAGTTTTTTATAAGGCGTTTAACTTCCTTTATAAAAAATTAAACTATTATTTTTTTATTATTTAAATTTAAAACTTTTATTATATAGGTAGGGATTTCGATTCTGCCAGCACGGGGTTTCCCTAATCCTATACTGGCCTTTTTTTTTTTATTAGTCGAATTATAAGGGTTTCCTGCATTTTCCTAAAAATCTTTATTCCTTAAGAATAAATATTACGGAATATTTTTCCATATTTTCTTTTTAGGGTTAGGTTTATAATAATAATAATATAATTACTCCCTTTTATTTCGAGCTTTTTAATTAATATATTATACTTCTTATTATAACGCTATTTTTACCCCGTTATTATAATAAAAGGTATTCCTAATATTATTTTTAACGCCCCTTTTCGATTTTCTTTTAATATAAAAAAGTTTTATATAATACGTTTAGGTTTTAAAAAAACGTGCACCTATTACCGTATAATTAAAATTAAATTAATTTTTTGGTTATTATAACCGAAAAACGTAATTCGCGCCTGGTAAGCCTTAAAGCCGTATTTCTAGGCGTAGGTTTATTTTAAAATATTGGCTTTTACGCTTATATTTATAATAACCCTGGCCAGCCTATTTTTTGGCCCTTTTATACGTATTAATAAATACGGGCTCGGGTAAAGGAAAAAGGGGATTATTAAAGGGATTAATATTAATAAATTAGAAATATTAATTAAATAAAAAACTACCTTTCTTTCCTTTAATATTACCGCTTTTAGGCCTTTTAATAGGCTTATAAATAAAACCCTAAAATTTATACGCTTATATTATTAATATAATTAAATATATATAAAATTTATAAACTTTAATTTCTTCGGGGGTATATTATTAATAAAACGTATTTTTATTTTAATCATTTGGTAAATATTAGGCCTATTTAAAATTACCTATCGGTATTCTTTTAATTTTTTACCTTTATAAATAATTTTATTAATAATTTCCTCCACCCTGATTTTATTTACCAATTTTTCCTATAAAATTATCCTTATAAATTATAATACTTATAATACCTCCGTAATTATTAATCCGTAAGGCCTTTTTATAATTTTTATAAATTATTTTTCTATTATTTTTTAAAAAATTAGGTTCGTAAACTTTAAGGGGTCCTTATGCTTATTACCTAAGGGCGCCTTTTCTTCCTTTTATATACCGCGTTCCATTTTTTCCTTTATTACGCCCAATACTTTTTCATGGCCAGGATCCTTTTTTTTTCCTTTGGCGCCTTTTTTTTCCCCAACCGCTTTAACCTTATTTTCTACTTTTACTTTTTTTAAGGGCCTATTTTATCCTTTTTTAATTCCTTTTTAATTATAATTAAAAACCGTTTACGCCGTTTTATTATAAATATTAATAATAAGGGCTTCCATTATTATTTCCGCTTTTATATTCTTTTAATTTTCCTATAAATATTTCTTAACCGTTATTATTTTACCTTTTATTATAATAAATAAATAATTATTTTAAATATTATTATTCCTGGGTATTTTATAAACCTTATCGGTTATATTTATTTATAATTGGTATATTTAAGGTATTTGGTCCTTTTTATTAATTAAACCAGGCGTATTTTTTAAAAACCAGGGGTTTTTTATAATTATATTTTAGGCCTTTTATACCCGATCGTATTAATCCTTAGGCACCTTTTTTTATTTATAATACCGTAAAAATATTATTTTTATTAATATTCCTTCCGTAATTATATTATTAAATATTTTAATCGGCCAGGTATTTTATTCGCTTTTTTCGAAATCCCATCCTAGTATTTAATAAAAGTGGTATTTATAAAAAACTCCGTTAATTTAATCCTAAACGTCCCATAGGTAATTATATAATATATAATTACTTTTTAAATATTAATAATATTTTATTACCTTGGTTTAATATTAAGGCCTTTTATTAAAATTAATTATTAATATAAAAAATGCTTATACCTTTAAAATTTCCAAAAGAATTATACTGGTTTTTTAGGGAAATTCGGCCTAAATATAATAAAATCCCCGCGTATAATCCAGTTTAATTTAATAGGTTTAATTGGGATTATACCTATGGTGGTTTTTATATTAAGGCTTATTTTCCCTAATTTTACCATTATTTAATACCAGCTTTATTTTTTTGTTTATTTTCTGGTTTAATAACGCATATATATTAGCCACGCTTAAAATATTTAGCTTTTTAATTAGGTTTTATTCAATTATTTTGGGCAGGATTGATCGGTTAATAGGTATTTTATCGTTTTTTTGTGGTCGGAGCGCGGGCGGCAAATCGCGGGGGTCGGTTTAATTCCTTTAGGCCATTTTAATTATATTATATTGGTTGGCTTATTAGAACTGGGGTTCGATGGGATTACGCGCGGCTTCCTTAACGCGGGCGGTGGTCCCTTTTTCTTCCTATTAAAATTTATTTCCGAACAGCTTTATTATTTTTTTATATTAATCCAAAAACGCTTTAAGCTTTTAAAGGAGTTCCTTATAGGTTCCAAGGCATAAATCGTTATTTATAATCCTTATAAAATTATATAATTAAGCCTATAATATATTATCGAAGGCGTTTAGGAATATATTCGATAAAATAATATTATTAATATAACCCGTATGGTTTTCCTTATATTAAGTAAGCCGGCGTTTCCACCCCGTAATATATAACCGTTATTAATTAATATTCTTTATAAACCAGTTTTAATAAGCAAAGCGCTCCAGGTTTACCATATTACGGCCTTTTTAAAAGGTATCCCTATTTATAAATTCCGTTTTTAAGGCCTCTTTTACTTTAATCCATATTTTTCCTATGGTAAATAATTCGATTAATTCGGCGTAAATATTAATATAATATTATATAATATAATTTATCTTTTGCGTATTATTTATAAGTACTGCTTGCTTAAATATTCGATTTAATTAATATATATATTAAAAAATATCGTTTTCCTTAAATATTACGCTCCCTTATATATTAAAAAGCGATAATGGTAATCGAACCATAATATATTAATTTATTTTATAAGGATTATATTAATTAATATTAAATATTACTTTTATAAATTGGCCGGGGAATAATGTTTATTTTATCCCTTAAAATATTAAAAAAACATTTGTATTATATTTTGCCCGAGGTTTTAATATAATAAAAGTTCTTAATAGCGGGATTTTAAACAAGGAAAGATTAAAAGGCGATCGCTCGGCTCCTTATTTATATGGTAAGGTTTAAACTTCGTTGGCATTTTCGGGTATTTCTGCTTTCGAAAATTATTCTTAGGCCTAAGGCCTATTTATAAGGTATTTCTTACCTTCCTTTATCGTAATAATATTCTGGCAAAAAAGCCTTCGCCGCGCCTTACCTTAAAAATATAATATAATAAATTTCAATGGTGGAATTATTTTTTCAAAAATAAAATAATTTATAAAAGATTAAAAAGATTATAAAAGTTAGGATTTAAATAAGGTTTTAGGGGGGTAATATAATATAGGATTATTTTTCCTTAACCCTAGGCTAAAAAATTATAAACGGTCCCTTAAAATTAAAAATAATAATAATAATAATACTTTTTAAATCTTTTAAATATAATCGTGGGATTTTTATAATTTAAAATAAGGAACCTATATAATTTTTTTAATAATTATCTTCCCATTTTCCGGGTATTAATATTATCCTTCCGGGGCCTTAATAGGTTTTATCCCTCGCGTCCCGCGCCTCGCGTTAAATAATCTTAAATTTTATAGGTATACCGCTTTACCGTTTTCCCTAATCGCCTTACCCCTTATTACCAATTAATCCGCTCCTGGTAATTATTAATTTACCGGCTTTTTATAAGGCCGGGCATAATATTGGCCAATTTATTTAGGCTAAAAGGCCTCGCCTTACCTTCCCCTAAACTTTAAACCTTTCACAATTTCCTCACCGCATATTTATCCCCCCCTTTAGCCGCTTTTTTAAATAAAGAAAATTGGGCGCCCTCGAAAGGGGTGGGGAATTAACCATAATTCTATAGGTGGAAGCCTAAAAGTCTGGCGTTTATAATCCATAAACTATTATAATCGCCACGTTTTCCTTTAATTACGGTCCGATTATAATAAAGTATAGGACCCCTAAACTTTTCCCAAATAAATTTGGTTCTCGAGATCTCTTTTTTTTTTCTTTTGGTAAGGCCTATATAGGATTACCCTTATACCAAATTCCTTAAAAGATAATCGATCTTAGCTTAAACGGGCGATTTATATTTTTTTAACCCTTTTAAGGAATATTTCCCCTGGTATTCGTTAAATTAGGCACGGGGTTTAATATTAATAATAAAAAGTAAAACTTAATCTAGGAAACGGTAAGGGTTAGGCCTTTATTCGAAGAATAATTTAATAATTATAAAAAACGGTATCCATTTTCCCCTATATTTTAAAACGCTTAAGGGTTTTAATCCTTCCTTTTTTTTATACCCTTTAAAAAACGGTAAAAGTATTTTATAATTTTTATTTTTTATTTATGGGGTTTTAACCGGGATTATATAAATCGTCCTTTCGCTATATAGTTTTTAAAATCCTTCGTAACCGTAATAAACCCTTATAAACCAAGCCCGGTTATTATATATTTCCTTTTACCTATAAATAAAATATTAATATTATTTAATTTTGCCTGCTTTTTCCCAAATCGGTTTAAAATACCTCCGTAATCTCCACCTTAATATTATTATCCCCTTAACCGGAATTATATAAATTATCCCTCCGCCATATAATTTTTGGGATTTTTTTCATAATTATAAATAAGGTTATAATATAAGCCAATTTAAGGGCGCCTTATTTAATCCTTAAACTTCCGCGGTAATTTTAACCAGCCCTAATTATCCCTTTTCCTTAAAACTTTTTTCAGCAATATAAGGGCAGTTTTACTGCTTTCCCCCTTATTTTAAGTTTAACCGGAATTACGTAAATCGCCCCTTCGTTATATAGTTTTTAAAATCCTTTATAACCGTAATACCCTCGGAGCTTAAATTAGGCTTATAAAAATATTCCTTTTATTTAAAAATAGGATTATAATCCTGCTCTTTTTTATACGCATTAATACTTTTAATAATCCCTTCCTTTACTCCTTTTATAACCGAGTAAATAAAGGCTTCCTCGCTATATTACGCCTTAATTTTACGCCGGATTTCCGTAACGCAGTGGGGGTTTAATTACTTATTAGCCTTTATTATCTTATTTATAAGGGTATAATAAAGGTATATAACTTTACTTAGTATTCGAAACCTAATCCCTTTTTAGCCTTCCCACCGTAATTATATACGCGCTTTTAACCGGTACCGGGCCCATTCCGGAATCGAATTCCCGTTATTTGGCTTTGGCCCTTATAAATTTACAATACTACCAGGGTAATCCTATAATACCGTAAAGCTTCCGCATTATTTTTTTTTTCGAAAACGTATTCCCTAATTCCTCCGTAATAATAAATCGTTTATAATATAAGTAATTAGTTTCCGAAAAGCTTTTAAGCTTCGTATATTATATAAATTTGCCTAACTTTATTTATTATTACCCTTAATTTATTATGCTTATTTTATCCTGGGGGCAATTAATTCTTAACCAAATATTATACTTTTACCACCGTGGGAAAAAAACTGCCCCCCCCTAAAAAGTATAATTTACGCGATTTCTTAGGTTTTTATAACGCAGCGTACTGGTCGGTTTTCAGCTTTATTATAATATAAATATCCGCTTCCGCTTTTCGCAGTATAAATATTATAAACTTTTTACCGGTATACCGTAAAAGGGTTTTTTTATTTCGGCGTTATAATTTCCGCGGATTCCTATTTACGCTTATTAATATAATTCCGTATAATATTATTCCCTAATTATAACCATTAACCTAAATTAATTAAGGGAAAAAAATAATAAAGAAATTCCTTAAATTTTAATCCCAAAAAACGCAGGCTCGTTATTAAAACTTAAGTTCGTAAATCCTGGTTAAACCTCCAGAAAATATAACGGGGAATAGGTGTAATAACCTCGCTACATAGTCGGTGTTTAAAACCAAGCTATTTAATTTGGTTAAACCTCTAATTACCTATTTAAAAGCGGTAATACTCTAGAAAATATAAAATAATCCTGTACAGGATTATTCCTAAATAATAATATAATATTTAAGGTAAAATATAATATATTAAATAATAATTATATTTTTATAACCAAGTTTTTACCGCCATAGTTCATTGCCCTCTTAAAAGTCCCACAAATCCCGGGGGTCCTCCTGGCTTCTTATATAATCCTGTACAGGATTTATTTTAAGGCTTTAAATTAGTTATTTAAATAATTGCGCCGGGCGCCGGTCTTTGGTACAAATGCAGCGGGGAATACCTCCGGCACCGCTACACAATTACCGTTATCGCTTTTTGGTATATAGGGAAGCGTAATATTTAAAAGAAATAATATTTTTGAATATATGCGTTAATTGAATCGAATATTTAAATAGGCAGTATTTATAAGTAATGCGCAGAAAATAAATTATATTATATAATATTATATTAGCATTTATACCGAATTAATCGAATCGCTTATTATAAGAAAAATATAAATTAAAGCGAAAAAGGCCTTGAAAACGGAACTCGCAAATAGGGATACCTTTTAGGAAGGCCGTAATATGGTAAACCTGGAGCGCTTTATTTATTAAAATTGGCCCATAAAGAATATTAATTAATAATGGTTATATATCGCGGGGTAAAAACGCCGGCTCGCTCGATATAAATAAAACCATACGGGTTATATTAATAATATTATTTTATTAAACGCGTTCCTAAATACCTTTAATAATATATTATAGGCTTAATTATATAATTTTATAGGGATTATAAATAATGATTTATGCTTTAAAACTTATAAGGAATTTCTCCAAAAGTTTAAAGCGTTCCTGGATTAATGTAAAAAAACGATAAAGCTGTTCGGAAATAAGTTCTAATAAGAAGAAAAAGGGACCACCGCCCGCGCTAAGAAAGCCGCGCGTAACCCCATTGATCTCCAGTTTTAATAAGCCAATTGATATAATATAATTAAAATGGCCCAAAGGAATTAAACCGACCCCCGCGATTTACCGCCCGCGCTTTAATTATAAGGAAGCGATAAAGTATTTATTAACCGATTAGTATTACCCAAAGTAATTAAATAAGATTTAATTAAAAAGTTAAGTATTTTAAGTATGGTTAATATATATGCGTTATTAAATTAGAAAATAGGCGAAGAAGTAAAACTGGTACTGGATAATGGAAAAATTAAAGAAAATAAGCCTTAATATAAAAACCATTATAGGTATAATGCTAATTAAATTTATTAAATTGGACGGGACTATATGCGAGAATTTTATTATATTTAGGCCGAATTCCCTTAAGAAACCAGTATAATTCTTTTGGAGATTTTAAAGGTATAAGTATTTTTTATATTAATAATTAATTTTAATAATAGGCCTTAATATTAAATTAAGGTAATAAAATATTATTAGTATTTAAAAAATAATTATATATTATATAATTATTTATAGGATATTTAGGACCGAATTAACGGAATTTTTTATAAATACCCCTTGTATTAAATACCAGGATGGGATTTCGAAAAAAGCGAATATAATACCTGGCTTATTAAAATATTTAATAATATAATTATAAAAGGAATATTAATAAAAGTAATATTTTTACGGTATTATAAGTAAAAAAAAGTGCTTAAGGATTGGTACGATTAAGTATAAAAGATTTAAAATATAATTATAAAAAATCCCTGGTTTTTAAAAAATACGCCTGGCTTAATTAATAAAAAAGACCAGGTACTTTAAATACGCCAATTATAAATAAACGTAACCGATAAGGTTTATAAAATACCCAGGAATAATAATGTTTAAAATAATTATTTATTTATTATAATAAAAGGTAAAATAATAACGGTTAAGAAATATTTATAGGAAAATTAAAAAAATATAAAAGCGGAAATAATAATGGAAGCCTTTATTATTAATATTTATAATAAAACGGCGTAAACGGTTTTTAATTATAATTAAAAAGGAATTAAAAAAGGATAAAATAGGCCCCTAAAAAAAGTAAAAGTGGAAAATAAGGTTAAAGCGGTTGGGGAAAAAAAAGGCGCCAAAGGAAAGAAAAAGAATCCTGGCTATAAAAAAGTATTAAGCGCGATAAAGGAGAAAATAAAACGCAGTATATAGGAGGAAAAAGAGGCGCCCTTAAATAATAAGCAAAAGGACCCCTTAAAGTTTACGGATTTAATTTTTTAAAAAATAATAAAAGAATAATTCGTAAAGATTATAAAAAGGCCTTACGGGTTAATAATTACGGAGGTATTATAAGTATTATAATTTATAAGGATAATTTTATAAAAAAAATTAATAGGTAAAACGAGGGTGGAGGAAGTTATTAACGAAGTTATTTATAAGGGTAAAAAATTAAAGGGATATTAATAAATAATCCTAAATAGGCCTAATATTTACCAGGTGGTTAAAATAAAGGTACGTTTTATTAATAATATATCCCCGGATGAATTAAAATTTATAAACCTTATACGTATTTAATTATATTAATAATATAAGCGTATAAACTTTAAAGTTTTATTTATAAGCCTGCCAGGCGGCCTAAAAGCGGCAGTATTAAAAAAAGGCAAGGTAATTTTTTATCTAATTAATATTCCCGACCTATTAGTATTAATCCCCTTAATAATCCCCTTTTTCCTTTACCCGAGCCCGTGCTTATTAATATATATAAAAGGGCTAAAAAATAGGCTGGCTAAGATTATTATAAATATAGGCGCGGAAGTTAATATTTTAAAACGAATTTATATTTAGGAATATGGCTTTAAGGCTTACCAAATATAAGTTATATTTTCCGGTTATAATAATTAAAAAACCAATTTAGCCTTAATTATACGGTAATAGGTGCACGTTTTTTTAAAACTTAAACGTATTATATAGAATTTTTTTATATTAAAAGAAAATCGAAAAGGGGCGCCAGAAATAATATTAGAAATGCCTTTTATTATAATAATAGGGTGGAAATAACGTTATAATAAAAAGCGCAATATATTAATCGGGGAGCTCGAAATAAAAGGGAATAATTATATTATTATTATTATAAATTTAACCCTGGAAAAAAAATATGGAAAAATATTCCGTAATATTTATCCTTAGGGAATAAAGGTTTTTAGGAAAATATAAAAAACCCTTATAATTTAAAAAATAAAAAAAAGAGGCCAGTATAGGATTAAAAAAAACCCCGTATTGGTAAAATCGAAATCCCTGCCTAAATAATAGAAATTTTAAATTCGGATAATAAAAAAATAATAATTTAATTTTTTATAAAGGAAGTTAAGCGCCTTGTGAAAAAGTTTAAGAAGGATATGCTTATGGAGGGGTATATTAATGGGCCGTAAAAAGGGGAGAATCTCCTAAATAAAAAGATTTGGACCGGAGAATTAAATATAAAGGTTGCCTTTTATTAATTAAAAAGGTAAAGGTATAAGAAGTTTTATAATTATTTATAAAACCTTAATTATAAAAGAGAAATTACCAGAAAAAGGTTGGATATTTTCCCCGGAAAGTATTATAAGGGTAATAATCGGGAGCTGCGAAATAATAAAAGAAGGATATAAGATTTCGTTATTAATAAAATCTTAGGCGTTGGCGGAGCTTAGGAGGTATTTCCCTTTAATAATATTAATATTATTAATATTTTTACTGTATATTAATGTATGGCGCATAAAATAAAGCCCGTGGATATTTAAATAAAGTATAAAGCGGCCCTTATAAACCCCAACTGGTATAAGAAAGAATGGGAAAAGAATAAACCATTAAAAGATAATTATAATAATATTAAATAAAGCGAATACGTTTGCCCATAATTATATAAGGCAGGGTATAGCGATACCAGGTTTATATTAAAAAAAAGGAATAAGATTTTAAAATCCCTGGGGGAATTATAAAGGGAAAAATAAAAAATATTTATAAATATACTTATAAATAAAAAATAAGCGTTGGTATAATCCTGGGAATATTTAGGTAAAATTAACCTTAATATAACCCCTTTTTAAAAAATCGATACGGTATTTTATATAAGGTGGTAGGTTAAAAGTATTTTTATCCTTAAAATATTAATAATGGTAATAATCGAAATACTCGAAAAGCGAAGAAAAAAGGGGGTAATTAAATTAAGCTAAGCGGTGTACCGTAACCCCTGGTTTTTAATTAAGAAAAAAAATGGAAAGTACCGTTTAATTAATTTAACGGAAAGGCTTAATTCGATTATAATTTATAATACTTTTATACTTTTAATTACCGATAAATTTATTAAAAATATAATTTATTACCAGTTTATTTTACTCCTGGATTTTTACTCCGAATATAATTAAATAATGCTCGATTTAAAATCCCGAGATCTTATTATCTTTATAATATTCGTCGGCCTATTTAAAATAATTACGCTTTTATAAAAAGGAACGAATAATATTACTTAATTTTATAGGATTATTTCCATTATTTTTTTAGGTTTCATTTTAATAATATATAAAATATTTATTAATAATATTACGGTTAAAGGTTTTATTATTATATATAATAAACGAGAAATTTACCCAGGGGTACGGTAATATATGGCCGAATATATTAGGAATTTGGATTAAATATTATTACGAAATATACTGGCCGGGATTATAATTTTTATGGTTAAATTTAAATGGTACTAAAAATTAACCGTAATAATAGGTTTTATATACGGAATAAATAACCGTAATCCTAAATAGGCCAAGATTATTAAAATTAAAAAGTGGACGGTTTTTAAAAATATATCGGATATTAAAAGATTTATTAATATAATGGTTTTTTACCGAATATTTATTAAGGATTTTATTTATATTATTAAACCCTTATACAAATTTACCCGTATAGGGAGGCAGTTTATTTGGGAAAAAGAGTATATAATAATAATGGAGGTTTTTAAATAAGCCTTAATATTCCCCCTAATATTAATTAAAATTAATTATTCCCCGGAGGTAAGGCGTATTATTATTAAAGTAAATATATTAAAAACCGGATAGGGGGTATGGATTGGCCAAAAAAAAAAGGGAAGGTTTTAATAATAAGGTACGAGTCCGGTTATTAAAAAAAAGCCGAAGGAATATACCATTCGGCCAAATTAAAATATAAGGGGCTGCTTATAGTTTTAAAGCGATTACGAAATTACCTATACGGCGCGCATTTTACCCTTAAAATAAATGCGGTTAATATAATATATTAATTTAATAATTATATTATTAATTTATCCGGAGTATTTATTATTAAATAGATCGTATAAATATAATAATTCGATTTTAATAAAAAGTATATATTAAGAAATAAGAATATTATAATTAATGTATTATTATAAAAGCCCTTAGGACCTTTAAATAAAAGAAATAATAAATTAAAGGAAAATATTAAAAATTTTATTAATATATAATTATATATATTTAAGGTTGTATAGGATTGGAGGGATATTAAGATTTTAGGAGAAAAAATATAAAATAATAAATTCCGAAAAATAATGTATTTCCTTATTATTTTAAAAAAACCGAGCAATATTTTTTATAAATTATTCCTTTATTAAAAAAGGAAGGCTTTAAATTATTTAATAAGGGACCAGAAATTTTAACGTAAAATCTTAAGGGGTAAATTATAATTATAATTGGTGGTCGATAATAATTAAACCCGGAAATATATTATTTAAAATAATTATATTTACGAAGGGTATAAAGGACGGAACGCTATATTTAATTTTATTATTTAATATTATTATTAAAAAGGATAATAAGAATAAATATAAAAGGTATTAAGAATTTGCCTAATTTATTAAAAGCAAAACCCTTAAAGGTTTAAAATATTATTAAAAATTTTTAATTTTATTTTAACCCCCTTTTTTAAGGTTTCGCTTGATATTTTTTGGATATTATTAAGAAAAGGGTATATTTGTATTATATAGGCCAAATATAATTTAATAGGATAAATTAAAGGGCGACCATTGCGAGAAATTACCGCAGAATAAATGGCCAATTTTATTTGGTAAAATATAATTTATAGGTATGGGATATATGGGAAATTGGTAATTAATTAAGGACCGGAAAACCAAGGGTTTTTGAATAAATTTATAAAGCGAATAGGCCTGGCCAAGATTACGGTATCGGTATATAATTTATAATTATAAAGGGGAATAAAATACCACCATTTAAATACCAGGGATATATTATTAAAATTAAACGGTAATTAGATTAATATATACCTAGGGGTATTAATGGTATAAAGAATTATAATAAACCAAATTATAGGATTTTGCCTATATATATTATTATACGATTAAAAGATGATTACCTTTATTAAAATGGCGCTTTTTATTTAAAGAATAATTAATTAAAAAGGTAATATATTATACGCGGATTTTTTGGCGGAATGAAGCCGGATAATAAAACGAAAAAAAACGGATTTGGCGGAGGTAGCCCGAATTTTATAATAGAATAGGGAAGCCAGGGCTAAGTATATAAATAAAAAAAATAGCGGGAAAATAAGGAAGATATTATTTAAAAAATGGGATTTAATATTATAATAAATATTAATTATAAGGGTTAGGAGTATAAAGGATAAGTAAAACCCTCGATAAATAAAACCTTATATTATTTATAAATTTTCGAATAAAAAAAGAATGGTATAATTTAGGGAATTTTATAAAGGGAGCCCTCCCTTTAAATATATAATCGGGAATAATAAGGTTAAAAAATTTATTTAAAAAAACGGATGGTGGAATAAGCCGGTAGGAATTTATAATAATATTTAAAAAAAAAAAATGGGAACTTTATTTAAAATGGAATAATAAATTAGGAGAGGATTATATAGGATTAAGCGATAAGGAGAATGGTTTAAAAGGCTATATTAGGGACGATATATTAAAAAGTTTGGGTAAGAATTAATACCGAACGGTAATATTTTATGGTAATAATTAAAAGGAAAAAGACGATTTAGCCGAACGTATTATTATAGTATTATGGCCAAAAAAACCACGTAATATGGAAAAATTAAAAAATAAAAAGCGGAAATCGGGGAAAATACCTTTTTTAAAAATAATAAAAAAAGTACGATTTTAAATCCTAATAATAATTACGGAAAAATTCGGTAATATTTCTTTTATGGAGGAATAAAACTATATAGTATTACGAGACCTTTAAAGGAATTACCATATAAAAAGAAATTCCCCTTTTTTTATATCCCCTCCCTTATATAATAATAAGCCCTAATTAGTTTAAAATTAAACATTATTAAAGGACCCAGTAAAAACCATATATTTAAAGCTCCGTTAATAATCCGAGGTGTATATATATATATAAAAAAAGAATTATATTCCCTTATTTAAAAATTTAAAAGGGAATGTTTTTATACTTTCTTTTTCCCGTTCCTATACCATACCAAATGGTCTTATTTTAAATTATTTATAAATGGTAATTAAAAATAGCTTTTTAATTTTAGGAAAAGGTTATCCGTTTAAGTTTTAATTCGTTCGTTTAATTTATAAAAAAAAAAGGGCGGGATCCCTATTTAAAGGGTTATATATAAAAGTAAAAATTCCTTTATAAGAAAAACTTAATTGTTTATATTAAAGGACGCCATTGGATAATTTTATATAATATAATTTTTATTCTGGTAATAATAAAAGGATTAATTACGGAACGAAGAAATTTTGGTTTAATTTTAAATAATTTATAATATCCCTTATTTTTTGCGAAAGCGTAAACCCTTATAATAAGTAAAAGCCTAAAAGGCCGCCGCGCTATTATTATTATTTACTTTAAAAGTTTTACCTTGGCCACCCCCTTAATTATAAGCGCCAAAAGAATTAAACCCTTATACCGGGTATATAAAAGGCCTAATTAGGCCGGGAATACTTTTAGCCCTAAATTTAAAACGGTTATAATTTTTAAAAGATTAAGGCCGCCGAAATTAATTTCGAAATAATCCTCCTAATATTTAATATTTTACTCCTACACCGTATTATTAAATAATTTTTTAATACGGAATTTTTTATAAGGGGTATAACCATTATAGGGAAAATCGAAGTCCGAAATTAATATATATTTTTTAAGGCCTTTATTTTCGATTATATAAACCTTATCAAGCCAAAATTAATTACCATATTTATTTCCGGTATACCTAGGAACGGAAATATATTCGAAAAAGGGGAATATATAATAAATAAAAATATTAGGCTTTTAATCTTAAGAATAATTCGCCCACCCGGAGGTATAATACTTATAAGGGTTTTTATTTACCATATTTTTAAATTATACGGCCAGTATTTTTTAATAATAAAAGTAAAGGAAAAGATATAAATCACTTATAATTTGCCTTAAAAAGCCTTTATATAGGATAGGAATAATAATAGGCCGATTAATCCTTTTATATAATATAGGGGCCAGGCTGGTAATTTTAGGAAAGGTTTTAAATATATTTAGGTTAATATATATGGCCATATAAATATAATTTAAAGGAGGGTCCCTAAATAGGCCAAACTGGAAATAACGAAGGATATTTTAAAAAAATAATAATAATTAATCATGCGTAATTTTAGGAGGTAAGAATGAAAAGGGTGCGAAGGTAGAATAAACTTTATAAATAAAGTTAAAAATCGGCTTAAACCGGGGTTTTTTAATAAGGTTTAAGGATAATTTCGGCGGAAGAATATTAAGCTAAAAGGCCTAAACGGTATTATACCTAAAAGGCATTTTAATTTTAAAAATCGTAATCGTACGCTGGGGTGGTTAATTTAGGGGGATTAAATTAAAGGAAAAGGTAAAAAAGGACCTCTTGGATAAACCCTGGGAGAAAAGGCCCGGGTTAATTTATTATATAAGGTTAAATTAATAAAAGGTACGAGGTTATAGGGGGGATAAAGGGAGCCGAATAAAGCCGCTGGAATTAATAGTTAGGTTTTAAAGTACCCGATCGATATAGCCTTACGGTTTAACCGGTAAAGGAAAAAAAGCAGCAGCAATTACCAGGGGAATTAAAATTAAATAATTTTATATAAAATTAATAGTTTGGAAAAAATATACCTGGAGAAGGGCTTTGGGTAATAATAAAAGTGGCGTTAATTAAAAGGGCCGCCTAATTATAAGTAAAATATTTAATAACCCGAGTACGGCTTTTTATAATATAAGCCCCGGGCCCTTTTATAAAAGGAAAAGAAATATAAGGGCGAGGGAAAGCGAAGGTTATATAATAAGGTATAAAAAAAGGAAAAGGCTGGTTTATAAATATAATAAGTTTAAAAAACCAGGAGGCCTATTAGCCATTGGTAAATACCGAATAAAAGCTAAAAGATTAAAAAGCCCTTTATAAATCTTTTTATTATTATTTTGGTTTAAATGGGATATATTTTAAAAGGATTAGGGAATAAATTAAAAAAGGGGGTAATAAAGGGAGCGAGTGTTTAAGGGAAAAAGGGTTTAAAAAAAGGGAAAAAAGTAAGGAATATAAAAAAAAAAAAGCATTATAGGGAGAAAAAAGGCACCGATAAAAAGTATATAAAAGGAAGGATTATCGAAGGTGTAGGAGGAAAGAAAGGAAAAGAAATTGGGCCAAAATATTTATATAGTTATTCGATTAAAAATGGGAGGCCCGTTAATAATTATAAAAGTTATAGGAATTATAAGGGTAATAGGGTAAAAGAATAATAATAGGAATGCTCGAGGAAATACCTATTTATTTAAAAAAATACCATTGTTTACCCAAAACCCGCCAGTATATTTAAGCCTTATAAGTATAAGTACCCCCTTTTTTGCCCCCCCCCCCCCCCATATTTCCTCGATTTTTTTTAACCATACCATTTCCCAGCCTTAAATCTTTATAATATAATCCTGCTTAATTTATTCTCCATTTTAATTTAACTCCTTATTTTTAAA